>APFE030367977.1:28382-55570 GCA_000404065.3 Pinus taeda
CTTATGATAGTAATTAGTACCCCTTCCTTAGATTATATTATATTATTTATTATTACTATTATTATTATTACTATTATTTTTTCAAGAGACTATAAAATTAGAGTTTTAGGTTTATGATTTTAATGGATAATCTTACCCTACCCAGGTCCCCAAACTATTCAAAATCATCCTATCCTTCCTAATCTCTTCCGCTCCCCTCCTATACGTCCTCTACTGGAGTATGCCATGGCGTCAGTTTTACTGACCTAACCATTCATAAACTCTAAGGTGACAGCATTGGTTATACCGACCTGACTCCCAGTAGGCATTCGGCAGTCATCATCACACATCTAGGGGAGCGTGATTCACACAGTCCTCCCATGACTCCAGGATTCGGAGGATAAATAGTGGGAAACACCTCCACCCCTCCTAGTAGAATTAGGGCTAATACCCTATCATAGAATCACTTTGAGCTTTAATTGTTCTGAGGTTCTGTCATCATGTGGTCATCCCGATAACTGTCTATTACCTGCAATCATACACTTATCTATGCATTCGTAAAATGTGCATCAACATATTCAAAATAACTCATGTATTATTCACTTATGAATTCATCTATGATACTACAGTAGAACATATTTTTCCATATTCCATGCATGTCTTTTGACTTTCATCTAGAATGTATTCACTTCCTGATTTCTATCCCATTGATCATATTGACATGTATAAATAAATCAGATTTATAATATCTTAATTTCTATCAGAAGTAAAATCATTTAACTGTCTTAACTTTACTTTGACAACTATAATTTAGTAAAATGAACCACATATATCGTTTTGGTATCCACGTACCAGCAGAAGATAAACATATATTATGTCACAAAATTTCACGTTTATCTATAATCATTTAAAAATGTTTCTGAGTCTCTGATTGCAGTGAAGGAAATTTATACTAAACATAGTTTAAAGTTCTTCAAAATTGACATAGATTAGGGTATCTCTGACATATGTCCTCTGTATTTTCCCAAGTTGCTGATCCAGGACTATACTTGTCCCATTGGACCTTAACTTGGTCCACCAGGCAGTTCCTCAGTTGTCGAACTCTACGTCCCAGTATACGTAACGGTTCGACCGTTACGACTCCCTTGTCCCATACCTGAAGATCCCGCTATAGTGTGTTGATGCGCTGCTTGGTCGTTGCTAATTACTGCATGAATTCTATGATTACCTTGATTGTTTGATATTGGTCCCTCCCCAGTCCTATGCAATATATTCGATGAAGCTTTTGGGCAGTCACATTGAAAATGTGGTCCCCCACATCCGCAACAATTAAGCTGCGTTGATCCTCTTGAATCAAGACGTGAATTTCTAGAGAACGAGCTTTGTCCTCTCATGTTGATTCCTCCAGAATTTTTTCCTCTATTGGCAGTCCCTCGAGATGTCCATGGGCTGGTGTTTGATGATCCCGCGGCTATAGTGTTTACTGCCATGGGAGCTCTTGTCCCTATATTTCTCGGGGTAAACCTATTACCGTAAGGTGGCCTCGAGCTATCTCCGTTGAAGAAATTTCGAGGATTCTTTCCTGGAAATCCTGATTGTAAAGGTTATGCTGTCCTCATATCTTTTTTGATCCCTAGGTGCTCTTCTGCATAACGACCACATTCAACCGCCTCGGCTACTGATGATGGTTTCCACATGCTTACCAAGGCTCTGATGCGAGGATTTAACCCAAATATGAAGCGTTCAGCTTGACGTTCATCAGAATCTAAGTAGTGAATGTATTTTACAAGCTCCATAAACCTTATTTCGTATTCTTCCACAATTTTATTTACTTGAATTAATGTATGAAAGGCTCGGGTTTGCTGTTGTTGAAAGTATGGAGGTAAACACTTCGCGCGGAACCTTTCCTCAAATAGTTCCCAAGGGACATTATCCGATGTAAGGTGCAGCTGTTTTTCCAGATTTCCCCACCAAATCAAGGCACTTTCCTTTAATTGAAATACGGAAATTTTTGTTTTTGCCGAAGAAGAATATTCTCTTAACCTAAAGCATATGTTCATTCCTTCTAACCATGCTTCAGCGCGTTCACCTGCTCGACCTCCTGAGAATTCTGGGAGTCTAATTTTCTGAAGCTCCCTAGAAATGTCTTCTTTCGATCTTCTGGGCTCAAAATTATTTGGTTCCACTGAACTGGTGGCTACATGCTGAAATTCCTCTTTGGTTTTACCCGTAGTTGATTTTTTTAATGTCTCTAATAAGGCTTCCAAAGAGTTCATTATCACAGTCAACTCCGGCGCTGGGGCGATTGATGTTGAAAATGGTCTTGGTGGTGACGATGGTGATGGGGATGATGATGGCGACGGTGGCGACATTAATGGTGGTGACGCTGCCTGATCACGTCGTCGTCGCTCATACGTCCTTACCATTGTAATGGTTCCTGAACACATAATAAAATTCTATATAAATTTTGAGGTAGACAACCGAATTTAGCGCATAATTTTCTTTTGCGACTTCACATTCATAAACGGGTATAATTTTGCTATTTTTATCCGCTAGGCCGATCTTACTGGTACCGAGGTCAAGGAGGGTGGTCTCGCGACCTCCTTGTCCTAATGCAGGGTATTCTATCCTAATATGAATAATGCAGAAGTGTATGGTTATTAGCTCCTAAGGTAAAACATCTAAAGTTTATTTACCAAATAACATCCACAATTGAAAAATGTTAAATGTCTCATTCCAATGTACGTCGGTAACATACCTGCCATACCTCAATCTAGCTATTACATTTAAGGAAGGTCATACATATTTATATTCTGAATATATTACTTGGATATGGATTAAATCTATAAAAAGAAGGATTGTTCTGGTTCCATATCAGTTTGTCCTTTAGCCGGAAAATTTACCATAGACATGTCATGATTAAAATCTAGAAGAGATACAGTTCAACAGTATACCATAAATGTAGGTTGGGGTCAACTGAAGGATAAATTCAGATCAATAGTCAAATTGGACCTAAAATGTAGGTCAGTGGCCTACATATTGCAGTTGATCAGGCAAGGAAGAAAAATAGTTCTTTTAATGTTTCCAACCTACTTTGAAATTTTTAGTGACCAAGGACCAAAGGTACCAACACTGTGCGACATCCACTTTTACTGAAATCATGGTAATCCAAGCTCTCTTCCTGATTGGTTGCGTTGCCCACTTTCACAGCATGTGATATTCAAGAAGCAAGCCTAACTGACCCTTCTCCCAAAGTTAGATTTCATGTCTTTGTAACCAGGCTTTGAACAAGCCATACTAGTTTAGTATTTTCTTATTATCCCCATTTTGCTTGAGGTGAATTGCTTTTGCTAAAACTGATAAGTACCTACTCCTCATTCTTTGTACCGGACTCTCTTAAAATGAGACTCAGTTTTGTATTGTAAGAATTACAGTGATGGCTTCTATATTTTACTTCTATTCATAGACATGATTATTTCTTAGTATGAACTTGCCATTAATTGGAAACCCAGCTCTTACAATTTTTAAAAGAATATATGTTGCATATATAAAGGGCATAGAAGTGTGTACTAGACCAAATTGAAGTTTTATGATCTACTGATTGGATGTACTTGGAAATGACTTCTATTCCTTAATCTTAGTGTTATGTACTGTAAATAATATGCAATGTTTCCTAATTATGCTCTGTATAAGGTCATACATGCAGTTTTGTGCTTCTGTACTTTAATTCGAAATCCCTGTTTTGAATGAACTAATCCCAAGTATACCCAAGGTGAAACTGAATGGCCCATTGTCCTTACTCACCCATTTAGAATAACCCATGCATACATTACTTCCATGATTTAACATCCCTCATTTAGTATTCGATTGCTAATGCAATACTTATTCCACCGTGCATCTGTTCAAAATGTCATTGGCATAAAACAATTAAGTTTTTAAAGTGGTCATTCAGCAGATAATGTAGCATAAAAGCAATATAAGGTATGTAATTTTAACAGATCACCATGGCACATGACAGTGGGGTAATTGGCATTTGCATTTAGTAAACTTGAATGCATTTGGGGGACAATGTAAAGATTATAAGAGGTTAGCTTAATAGCATGAGAATAAGATGATCTATATTATCCTTTCCTACATTAGTGCACCATCTCATTTCTAGATGTTTAAGAGCCACCTACAGGCATTATATAACGGGACTACAAAATCAAAACTTTGTAAGATCATGGCAATGTTAGAGCTACTTTAGAGATGACCTAGCAATGTATTATATTGAAACTACTCTGTACCTAAACACAAATCTTTGTATGTAAGTACGGTTATGTACATCTAATTTTTGTTTATAAGCTCACGAGATTGTACTGGAAGATCATAAAGTTATGGTTTTGGAAAATACTAGTCTGCTGAGTTTAATCATTATTGTAGAACCTTCACAAATTTCAGCATGGAACTTTGTTTTGAAGAATTATTGAACCAGTATCGATGATAACAAGTATGGATTAAACTTTTTACTAGCCACTTCTAAAGATTGCACAGATGTTGCAAAAATTCATGATGATGGAGCAATTAATCCACGAAGATGGTTGACCTCTTTCCAAATCTTTGCACTTTTTAAACTGATAACGCTGCCTTTTCTCGATTCCTAATTAAAGGAATTGATGCAATAGCAAGGTTTTGATGATTTCCTTGTGGTTACAAAAGTGCCTATGGCAATAAATTACCATTTGTTTTTATATTTATAGGAACAGGTAAAATGGAGATGGGATAAGGAGTTTAAGGGACCTATGGCTAAGAGACCTGGAGATACTCAAATGGGTCCCAAAACATGCTATCTTTGATTTAATGATTGCTATTAGGGTTGCTATTATGCACAATGTACAACATGCAAAATTATGACAGAAAATAGCAAAACAACCTATAATTCATGGTGATCAATAAATAAACAAGGCTTTTGAATAAATAAATAATTGAAAGGGTTGCAACAATTTTCCAATGGTTTGAAAGGTGCATAACACAGCTATTAAATGGTAGCTGTCAGCCTTTAAAAGATGGCTAACATGAGTCTCAATAATACATTCCAATCTTCTCATAAAACAAAATTTTATGCCAAGAGGCACGGAAATTGGCTGGTGAGAATTTTTAATTACCTTAGCTATATGGCTCACATGGTCACATTGCAGGGAGATTATAGGTAAAAGGAAACATGAAGTAATTGCATATCAATTACTGATAGGCTGCTGCATTTACCAGTTACCAACATTAGGCTTATGCTAACAATGCTGCAAGAGAGGTATACAGAGTTACCTAAACTTTTAGTCTTGATGTGAAACTCAGAATCTGATTCGAATTACAATTTTGAATTTGTAATATAATTGATGCAGGCTTGTTGAACACAGAGACATTCTTTCATTCTTTACGACACGACAGAGGTTTATGATAGCCCTTCGGTCATATGGATAAATTTACAACTATAAGAAGACTCGGCTCCTTCTCAACTTATTTGGTTCCAACAGAACTCGAGATTTTGGGCAGAACTGTACCCAACTGATTCTGAGCGAATGTATATGATTCAGAAATGCTCAAAGACATACATTGCCATAAGGCTTCTGTTCCTTACTATGAGATGATCATGTCAGTACATGGCTAAAGAAACTTGATGTTACACATGTTGAGATGACACTCTGTACAATCATAACTACGAGCAATCATGCTATATTGCTGTTATAATAGTGCCGAGGCATGTGAATACTGATTTCATACATGGCATAGTGATGTGATCAATATAAGAGAGCTGAATGTCAATGCTAAACCAAGGTCCTGCATTTGTGCAAGTGTGATATAGTCATAAGGATACTATAGTGCGAGTCATAGTCTTGTAGAGTGTGTGAGGTCCAATGTCTACACTTACAGTGCACTGATCTATGGACTTTGCAGGGAAGGCAGACTGAAAGAGGCTGAAATATGCACTGGTGAAATGAAGGAGAATGGTTCACCAGAATCACAACCCAACCAAGTAACATACATATCATTGATGGATGGCAACGTTAAATCAGGCAGGGTGGATCATGCTTTTGATCTATTTAAGTAAGATGATAAATGAAGGATGCCGACCTAATTATCGAACTTATTGAGTGCTTATGAATGGTATAGTTCAAGAAAACAAGATACAAAAGGAAAACTTGATCACTGATAAGGATGTAGTAGGTAGTTCAGATCTTGATAACTTAGATGGAATTCATGACCTGGATGGAATGCCACTTGATATAAGCATTAACAATGGCTAACATTATCATAAGAAAGGCTAGCTCACGCATAGAAGGAAAAATCAGCACTTAGCAAACCCAGAAATCACATGTACACATCAGCATATAATTACAGTCTTCAGATTTGTTTGGAAATACACACACAGGAGAGATAAAACATGGAATATGAATATAGGAGTACACACTGTCACAAGGGTACCAGTTCAGCCAATTTGTGCCTTTCTACAGGGAGAATCAGTGCATTTCAGCAGCTCGTTCCTGTAGTGGCTTATTAAATGGATATACCTCTGCTATTGCAATGCTCAAACTTGTCCAGTTCCAAAAGAAGATTTCGCTGGTAAAATTATAACTCCCAATTTCAGCCAAAAACGCATGGCAGAACCTACACAAACTCAACCTGAAGCATTTTTCATTAACTTTTTGGCATGCGCAAATATTTCAATGTTTTTTTTTTTTTAATTGATACTGTCATGAATATATGGACGCTTAGAGATCTTCTCGTTGAGAGATTAAATACGAAGATTATTTAGAGTTAGGAGTTATTTAATTATGATTTATTTCTTTTTATTATAATATATATAATATATATATATATATATATATAAACATTTACAATGATTGATTAATTACCGATTTTAATAGTCAGGGCAGCTACAAAGAGTAACTTGCCATCAGTTTAATAGATTCAGATTATTCATGACTTAAGCTCGATATCCATATATATATAAATATAATGCGCGAAAAGGTCCTGTGTGTATCTATCTATAGGTTCGTTCAGTTCCATATCTCGAACTTCAATTGGCTATGCTGCCTATAATGCTGCTTCCTTTCCCGCCGCTATCACCTTCTCTGCTGCTTGAACCATAACTGGATATTGATCCCGATATGGAACCGAATCTGCTTCTCGGTCAATTGGTTCTTCAGCTGCATGGTGGATATTATCCTATTGATTGCTTGATCCCAGTGTCTTGGTTGAATGGGTCGGTGGAATGGCAGAGCTATATCAGTGTAGATCTGTACCCCTAGCTTGGTGGATGTTGATCGTATTACTCCCGGAATTCTTAACGGTGCCGGGGTATACCATGTCAGACGAATGAAACCAATATTTTTTTTTTTTTTATAGTTGGGTTGACTGTAGGTTGGTATCAGTTTGAAAGTGGATGAAGAACTATTTCCTTTGAGGTTGGGACTTCCCCTCTTCGACTTGGTTTGTATCCCGAATTGATGCATCTAACCAAATGCGACGGATACATCAAATTCGTGGTCTGCATGTGTGGTGAACCCCGAATTATTCCCATAGTCCGTCGATCCATTGCGAATCTTGCCATGGACCACATGGGGCATTTCACTCTCTAACGAAAATATGTAAATCGAAAATATGTATTAATATGCCAATTTGAAATTCGGTACGGATATTCAATGTACAGGGAAATCACAACAGTTAAGAAATCAGAATTATCGATTTCATGTACCCCTCGGCTCTTCATAAACCCATTAGCATCCATTTTAACTGCCCTTTTCTCATTACCACTGTAAAACGCCGTAGAGAACTCAGGCGTCTAGGGTTTAGCGGTAACACACAGCCCTTGTAACGATTGTTGGTCCAAGAATGAAAATCCAGATGCAAAAAGTGCTTCTAATGCCTCGCGTCTCATTTAGAACGGTATACCGTCATGCGAAATAGTTCAGTAAGGTGGAGGTCTCGAGGTTAGGGAAGGGGCCGTCTCTGTGAAACCGCAAAAATGTAACGAGAATTTCTTAAAAGTTTTTATGCAGCAGAATTTAACCACAAAATTTACATGAGCGTAGGGCCTGTGAGGTCCCGAAGGGTTTGAACGGCAGCTCTGATACCATGTGTAATAACCATAACTGGAAAACTGGAAAACAGGAACCGTAAAAATTTTGATTTTGCACTTACCTGAACGGCTATCTGATCTGGTGAAGTTGATGATGCTGCTACTGCTCAATCCAATTACCGAGAGACCAATTCCACCCAGCCAGACTGAGTAGAGACTGGCTGCTCAATCCAGTAAGCTTCTCATTGAAGCTTACTGTCCCCCGTGCCCAGAACCTCAGACAGATTAACGCTCTTCCAATGGCAGACCTCTTTCACTGCTGAATTCCTCCTGGTTTTTAACTCAGTTGTTCAACCCCCCCTTCTCGGTTCAGATCTCCGGTTTTTAACTGTGGGCTTGGCGGTGGCCACCCTCCTACTTGCAGCCACCGCCTTCCCTCCTCCCGACACGCCTTGCATGCATTTGAGACTCTCCGATCTTTATCCATCTGCTCTCTTTTGTTTATATATGTATTTTGTTATATAGCCCGTTTGGGTTTATGCGTCCCCTTTTTTTATAAGGTTTTAGATTTTATTTTTATTATAAAGTTTAATTTTATAAAGTTTAACTTTATATATTTTATAAAGTTTAAATTTATATTTATTATAAAGTTTAATTCATATTTAATTTAAAGTTTAACTCATATTTATTTTAAAGTTTATCATATCTGTTTTAGTATAAAGTCTTAGAACTTTATATTAGTTAATTAGTTTAGATGGGTCGTTACAGTTTATCTTATCTTGGAGCTTCTCTATTGTCAAATTGTGGATGGTTGGATATCTTCTATTAAATGTAAGTACATGCTTTGTCATATACATTGGATTGGGAATTTCACTATTTTTAGGGTTAATTGCTGCATGCATTTACTACTTAAATTGTGGAATTTTGTCTCCATATAGCATCTCTCAATGTATGGGCCATGTAATTTTGAATGAAATTTCTTAGGGATAATTCTATCAACGAATTTATCTTGATAAGCCATCACCTTTTGCAAGTCGAAGTATAAAGTTGTAAGTTTGCTTCCCTTTGCCCTAAAAGGCAAGCGAAGTAGTCTTAAGGCCTTGACTAAGAAACAAGGTCCTCATTCATATTTATCCTAGATTTCTCCCAAGACTAAGGCACTGATCTACCAAGAGGTGGTCACTAAAAAATCCTCTCTTTTTCACCTTCTTCTAGGTCTAGCCAGGTTGGGTCACCTAGGGCATCACTTTCTCGACAAAGTAGCCCTCCAAAAAGACCAATCTCTTAACATCTTCTGCACTGGTGTGTCCTCAAACCCTCCTCCAATTTTGAAGCCATTCCGATGTTGGAGTTGTGAGATAACCCAAGCCCTAGCTCCGAGATCAAACTTTGCCCTGACATCCGCAAGGCTAGTACCTCATAGGATCAATTTGACACCTTTAAGTGAAAATTCTTGCTTTGATCCTTTCCCCATCCTTGTCTGGGTTAAGAACATCATTGGTTTCTAAATTCTTGCCCCTTAACCTGGGTTGGGTCCACTTGGTCATGTGTGGTACTGCACCTTTGAAAAGCCAAATCTTCAATAACCATTAAGGAAGTTAAGTTCCATAAGGATTTTAAGATTGGGAAACTCCTTCATAAGACATATTCCTCCAAACCGAACCCTCAAGTCCTCACCTCATAGAAATCTTCGTACCTTGCTTGATAAGCAAGAAAGCTCTATTCTTGAAATCCTCTTCTAGGAAAAGGGTTATAAGGGTCACTTCATATCCATTGGTTGATTCATCCTTCACAAGTGACCTCCTATGCACTAGGTCTCCTCCCATCAGTGAAAGTCCGTAAAGAGTCGGGAGTCTTAATTGAGGTGATAGTAGGCTAAGCCTCCATCATTGCCTTGTGATCTAGCAATTGCCCTTTAGGAATCCCCCTTATACACCCTGCTAATTTGAGCGGTAATAGGTCTTTCTCCTTGGCATTTATAACCACCCTTATTTTTTCTATCATGGAATCAATGCGCTCATACAACTCTACCAAATTAGGCATATCTGTGTCAAACAAGTGGAAGAAATCCACAATTGGCTTAGTAAATGCCAAGAGGTACTCCACCCTATTCCACCATTCATCATTAACAACCAACCTTTTCACTGCTTGTGCTCTATCAGATTGGGATTGCCTCCATTGGTTCCAAAGGGAATTGCATACCATTGATTGTAATGCTTCTTTTACCTGCATAATCCTTGTTAAGACTATGATGTGCGAAGCAAAACGAGTCTCGACAACCTACAAGTGCCAAATTGCCAATTTTTCAAATTAAAAATCATAATTTGATTGAATAACTATTATGATGCACAAATTATGACATTTGAAAATCCAATTTACATATTTGAATTCAGAGTCATAGAAATTAGAATTTATGAAATAAACTTTAAAGTTTAGGTATGTTAGGGAGCTCCAACTTCGCAAATTCCCTGTAGATGCCTTGGGACATGTGGTGGTTTGTGATGAAGGCTTGAATTTCTTTTGCGTCTTCAAAAATAACTCGAATCCACCCAATTTGCTTCCACATTTTGCTCAACATGAGGTTCAATGAATGTACAACAGAAGGGGACCAAAAGATGTGCTGATATTTTCCTTTAATAATTAGGTTTGCTACTCTACACACCATTGCATTGTAAGTTATTACCTGGACAACATTATTGGCCCCACCATTGCAATTGCTTCAATCAAGATGTCAGCAATGGATTGGGAATCTTTTACCTGCCCCTTACAATCCATTGCCTTCAAAAACATTGCCCCCTTTGGGCTCTGAGCAATCACATTAAAAAAAGGCCTATTCCTTTGATCTTTCCATCCATCAGAAATGATGGACACCATGAAATGCGCCATGAATTACGAATGGGGCTTAATTTAGCCACCAAATCTAACTTCTCAACACTCAACATCGTGGTGCGGACCTTCTCATATCCAGGGCTCTTGTACCCTTTTGGAGCTTCATTCATTGCTTTTATCATCTTTTCCCAGTAAGGAGATCGCACAAGGTTAAAGGGAAGGCCATTTGCATAAATGCATTGACCTATAGTTGCATTTGTCATCTCTCGAGCATCATTATTAAAACTCCTTTCAAGCGGTTCCAAATTAGACCACTTTGAACCAACAATTGCATGAGAAGCAAGTGGAGGTTTTGATGCAGATGCTCCCAACCTTGTTGGGTGTTTTAATTGAGAGGCAGGATTTGCCTCATTTGCTTTAGCATCTGCCTCGTCTTGTTCTTTCTGATATTTTGCAAGTTTTTCCTTGCTTAAACCATTTCCATCTGTCCCGTTCTCTTTAGGTGGGCCACTGCATATTTGAACCCCATTGCCTTTTAACCCAACTAAATGTGCTTTAACCCATGTATGATCCCTTACACTCCTTTTTACACTCACTGCAAACCCATGCCAATGATCCCCCTCCTTGGATCTTCCCAACAATAGTTACATATTTCCAAAGTGGTGACTTTGGATCAACTTGAGGGGCAAATTCAATTTCATGTTCCACTTCCTCTGCCACACGAATGGCTGAACTTGAAGTTGCCATGATGATGATGTAAATGAAAGTTGAAACTGCAAAATAAAATTGGCAAATATGTATTTCAAAACAAGTTACAAGCCTTGAAAAAGAATAATCATTATCAAAACCAGTGATTGGACATGTAATCTGTGTGACTTATTCACTATGTCTCCATGTCTCATTCTCTAGAGCTGCTTTCTGGTCCATGTCAATACCAAAGTGAAACATAGGCTGTTATTTATCATACATTGGATCATTTTGTTATTTGCTTGACACCTTAATGCCTTAGAAAGGGTTATGTTAAGGTGTTGATGTTTGGTCATATTAAGCTCACAATTTTGGAAGGAATCTGGTGACCTCTTTCACCATTTACTTCTGATATCTAATGACCTCTTCCACCATTTATTTCTGAGTTCTGTGTATGACATGAGAAATACGAAGATTCTAGTTCATTAGATATTGAGGTGCAAGTTTTTATGGTTTTCTAAATCCGCAATTAAGGACTATTTTTAAAGGCTTAATTAACACTTAACATTAGTATAATTTATATATTTGGGACAGGGCCCAATCATACTCAAAAGAATGTGATATTCCTTCTATGTGCAGTTGATGATTGGGTTAGTTATCAGTGGAACTCGAAAACAACAACATGCTGGAGCATCTAGTTGTTGTGTATCCTTAATGAGCAAAAACTTAAAAGACTTTATCCAACAATTGCACAGTTTAAACATGGAAGGATATTTACAGATTACAATGATAACTGAATCCTCTTCCTCAATGCTACTAAAGAAATAAAATCAGAATATGTTGGAGAATCTAAATATTTAGTATCCTTAATGAGCAGAAAGCCTTTAGCCAACTATTCTAATCGAATCTTTTCCCTTCAGTTACACAAAAAAAGACTGATGTGAACTGGCTTCGTCAGCAGAAATAAAATTGCACATGAATTTCCGGATAGTGAACAAGGCAGTAATTGTAAACAATCCTAGATAGGCAGTAATTAGTAAACAATCCTAGATTACTGTGAAGGCAGAGAGCACTAAATGTCTGGAGTCACCAAACATCAGTGCACCTTTCCCTGGAATAAAGTTGAGTATTGATTCTGTATGTGCTTCCAACAATCTATAGAAGTTTCGAACAAAGGCGGTCCCAAAAAATGTGTTTCATTGTTTCTGGTCTGCACAAAGTTCAAACAAGATAATGTCTGTCTGTAAACCCACTCCAGGGGAATCAGACCAACTGTTGAATGTCGAAAATACAACCTTGATGTATGGAACAAAGATCGGGGTGTCAGCCTCGCTACACTCGATATTCAGTAGCCCAGTTCGTTGACGGAAACTAAGGCTATAAGCTCGACCTTACAGAGGTATTACAGAGCCTCGTGCTGACTGACAGTCCCTAGTGATTGGCACTATTGGTATCATGGTAATGGGCTTGCGGTTATTCATCATTCACCGATAGATAGATACGGATAGAGAAGCTTAACACAAGCACTACCATGGCGGGGGCTCTCATGGGCCTTCACAAACAAGAAAGAATCATACGCTATGCTTAACACTTACCTGTGCTATACTGCTCAAACACTCCAATCCACTGAACTGTTGATTTTGGGTAGCATCGAATGTGCTCTAGCTCCAAAATTTTGTGGAGGGGCTAGAATGCATAAGATCTCCAAGACCCGGAAATCGTTTGAAGAAACTCCGTCCGGATTGTGAGTTATTAAAATAATTAATATTTTTAATGGGTTACTAAGTTTAAACTTGTGAAAATAAAAATATTAATGGGTATTAATAAAAATATGGGTGAGACACTAAGAAGCTTCTAAGAGGCGAGGATCAAGTCTGTTTTATTCTTAGCCATTGATTAGGGACTTAATCTCAGCTGTTGATTCATCAACAGGAAAAGTATAAGAGGAGGCTTGAGGGTCAGTTGGAGATACACCAAAAGTGATCAGTTAGTTCGATTATTCTGGGGTGAGGTTTGCTGAGAAAATCGAACAGGTGATTTGAGTTGCAGTGAGAGGGGTAGAAGCAGAGATTTGGATCGGAAAGGAGTTCCGAGCCAAAGAGTACCAGGCAGAGAGGTAGCAGTAGCATCAAAGAGGTAGCGTAGAGGCCTACATAGCCCAAGAAGGGGCTCGCGTAGTGCTGACGCAGGCCAAGAGGGTCTCTTGCAGTGGTAGTGCAGGATATTCGTCAAAAGTTCGAGATATTGCCAGAGAAGCAAGGTTCTAAGCTAGGAGGGTTGAACAACAGCCTTCCTCCAGCAAATTGATCCCGCAGAAGGGGTGACACAGTCTCCTAGAGGCAAAACGCTGGCCCAAGCAGTGATTGCACTGGGATTTTGCAGTGTTTGTTGGAGTCAGGCCACTCAGTGGATCAGTTGTGACTTGGAGAATGAGGTAAACCCTCGTATGTATTTCTTGTTGCCAATATTTCTCTGAAAGGTTAGCCGGTGTGAGAGGCAACTTGTTGTACTCAAATTTTGCTTGCTTAATAATACAAACCCACTATTTGCTGCACCCATTTTCTCGCATTGGGTTTTCCGAGGACGTGTTGTCCAAAAATAACGGTGTCCCTTGTGTGTTTGTCTCATATATTTTCGGTTTATGGTCTGCATGTCAGTGTAGTCTGCGGTAGTATTTTTCATCACTGTTTATAAATTAAATAACTTGTTGAATGTAATAACAAGTAGGGGATGATAAACCAATGATTGCAGTAGGATTTCTGACGTGTAGATTTAGAAATTTTCACATGAACAAGTTGCAACGGCTCAGGGGCTCCACAGTTGGCTCACTCCAGTCTCCACTGAACAGGTTACAATAACAGCTCCCACAGTCAGCTCACGGGTTCACTCCACAGTCACAGTCGGCAGCTCCTCCAGCGAAAATGACAAAAAGACAATTGGTAAACCATAAAGGTCATACCGTAATAACCTAAAAGTTACGCCGCCTCATAAAAAAACACAAAGCGAAAACAAAATAGAAAAGCCGTTCCTGGCAGCCAGGAAATCATGAAACGTATTTCTCTTTGGCGGATCCGTTTTGGCAAATAGAGATATGTTTTTTTTGGCTGGATCCATTTCAGGAAATGCTGAAATGTAATAAAGTTGACCGGAAACGGAGGACTTTTACCAAAAATGCCATAAAAATGTTTTGGAATCCTAACTTGCTGTCTCTGAAATTTTGAAACGCCACGAATACGTATCCAAGTCATTTTTCCGGTGTTCCATACCAGTTTCAGGATCGGAAATGCTGAACGACGTTTCGGGGAGGTTCCTTCCGCATTTACGGTAACTTAGATTTGTGTTTGCTGGAAATGGCATTTTAGATTTCTTTTTGAAGTTTTGTGCAATTTCAGTGCTTTATTTAGTTCATAAATCTCTAGGACCTAAAATTTTCATCATAACCTAGGTTCAATTTAATTTTCCACACTTTGGAAAGTGCTTTAAATTTCTGCATTACTTCAAGTGCATTTCTAGCCCTTGATATGGTTCAGAAATATATTTTTTTCAGATTGTATTAGAGCCTTAGACTTCATTTTTGGATCACATATTAGGCTCACTTAGAATATTTAGCATTCTGGAATTTTGATTTCAGAATTTCACTTGTAAATTTCTGCATTTTGCATTCATATTTAATGCTGAAACTCAATTTCCAGATTGCATTATTGAGCATGTGCACTTGCATTAGATACAATTTGCTCGGTTTTTATTTTTTTACTTGCAAATCTGAAAAATAACCTTCACATAAGATCATTAAATTTCAAATTTGATGCATGTTTAAGAACCTAACATTCACTACCCTATACTAGGTTGAACTTGGTTGGAAAATTTGAATAAATATCAGTTTGACTATATCTTCCAGGGCTAGTGACCACATATCAATTTTTAGGCCAGGGAATTCAACATATTAAGCCCTGAAAACTCACATCAATTGCCGTGATATCAAATCTGAGATTATGAGTTGAATTGGACTGCAGTTATCATCTCAAGACAGTAAGCTGTTTGGAGAAATTAGCAAACACAAGATATTGCAAGTATGAACATAAACCTTGAATTATGCCACTGTGATTTGGCTACAAGAAAATCCTCCTAATAATCTGTTACAGCAAACATGTTCTCAGTAAATGGCATATAGATGGTACATTTCAGATCGGAGAGCTTCCTTACAACTGCTGTTCCATGATGAGACAGCTCTGCCATCAAAACAAATCTGCAAAGTGTCTCACTGTTCTATTCACGTGAGTGAAGTGAACTTACAATGTCATCACTCTGTCTGTATCTTCTGTTAGATGTGCTGCAGCCTCATAATCACCAGGAAAGAAAGAATTGTAGCATATGCCTCATTATATAATCCAGATTGAGTGCTGCCCAGGCACTATAGGGATTTCATGACTTCCTTTGTGTGGATCACAAATCCAATGGGATCTGTAGCATATATTGACCATCCCAGTCACAAGGAAGTTAGGAACACCTTCACAATCGGATCTCAATTACGATTGTTAAGTGCTGTCATATGCAGCCAGACTCTACACCAGTCTGCCTCCAATATACCTTGACCTTGCATCAAAGAACTCTGCTCTTTATGATTGTATGCTGGAAAGGGTATTATTGGCTGGGTTTTAGACCTGGAATACATACTTTTAGATGCCATTTGATGATGAGCAGGCTGCAAATAAACTGACTCTAATGTAAATGAGCTAGGAGTGTCTTGTTAGGGGTGATAGTCCAAGTCATCATAAGCTGCTATACGTATTAAAAACCCCCAAATAAGTTAAAGAACATTTAACTAGGGATCACATACAACTGAACAACATTTGAACGATATCCTGCCATAGTCTGATAGTCATGTGGTGACTAGAACAACATAAGAAAAGGGGTACCATGTGAAGTGCTCTCTTCTAACTCTAGTGACAAGGCAATGCACCAATTATGCCACTTCAACACTGAAATACATCACAGTACAAAGGGTGCTCCAGTATCAACTGATATTATATCAATAATCAACCAGTGACAGTTTTGCTCCAGTTGATGTTTAACCAGCAAGTTGTTAGTAGAAAGAAAACTATTATAAGTGGTTTATTCTTCCAAAAAGAAAATAACCAGGCAAATGATCTTATGAAAATTGTCTTTCTTCCCCATGCATAGATCTCTTGCTCCTATTTTGTATTTATCATTCTTTTATAAGCATTTTCATTCATGAAGAAGGCATCATGAGAGGTTGATGAAGGTTTACTTGTGTTTCCAGCTTCTGAAGCCTTTCCAGAGCCATTACAGGTTTTGGCATCCACTGAAGCATTAGCAAATTATAGTATGGCAGATTCACTTGAAGAGGGATTATGCGCTAGTACTTTGCCTGATTTATCTGAGTCGATTTACAGGGTTGCACTGACTACAAGTAACAATGTTGATTCCAGTTTTAGTGAGATAAATACTGGTATCCTACTATGTATGATTGGTGAGAATGGAAATTCAATCATACATAGGATCCCAGCAATTTCTTCTGCTCAAGCTTTATCTGAAGACACAGCAAAGACTGTACAAAGAACTTTTGATCACCTCCGTTTCCAGAGAGGTTCAGTGGATATTGTGACATTTCGGGGACCTGATATAGGACAGCTTGCGGCAGTTTGGATTGGTCCTGAGTCAGGTTCATAGTAACTAGTTAGCCTGTTTATAATTTTATGTGCACAATAACAAATTGGAATGGAATGAAATTACTCTGCAATGTCATTGACTATTTGGTTTATGGGTATGAAAATTTCCCTACAGGAAATGCATGCAAGGTGATGTTATGAAGCCTGGGACCATGGATTCATCTGCTTCTCTTTAGTGGTTGAGAATGTCTATCCTTTAGGCTTGTTTAATAAGCCCCCCTCTATTCAATATATATTCTGCTCAAACATAATGCAACAACCGAACCCCCCTCAGCCTAGCAATCTACACACCAAAATAATGAAAATAAAATAGAAGAAACAAAATGAAGAATACTAGCACATGCATAACAAGAAATCCATATTTTCGGAGTAATATTTGAACCCCCACATCATTGTTTGTTATTGAATTTTGTTTCTGAGGTTGCCCTGTGGAATCATGCATTTATGTTCATCTTTACTTATTCTCTGATTGAATTTTCTTGCAAATCAGGTTCTTGGAGATTGGGGGGCCTAAATGTAATGGTCATACCTCCAAGTCAAAGCATGGGTAATCCAGTTGATAATGTAGAGAATCTAAACAGTCGGAATCTTGGGTTGTACTATAGCTTCCGGATTAATGATGTTCTTCTTGGTGAGGGTGGTGACTCAGCGGCTGAGCTGAGGCCCTTTAAGATGGAGGAATTATCTGGTAATGACATATGGTTGAGGCCTCTGAATCCTAGTGCATTTGCAACGATGGAAACTACTCAAGCTGTCAGAAGAATGCAACAGGACAGTTTAAAGGAATATAAAAACTTAAAATTTTCCTTGTTGCTTTATGATGCTGTGCTTGTTGCGTGCGGCACATCCACTGCTGCAATTGCAGGAAACCAAGAAATTTCAAATGGGTTTGCAATAGGTGGGGTTCTTGGCTTTATCTATCTGCTAGTATTGCAAAGGGCTGTTGACAGCTTGTCAGAGCCTTCGTCCATTGGGACTGAGGGTTATCCTGGTTCTACCAACAATGAGTCATCACTTGAGGATGATCATATTCGCAGGGGATCAAATGTGGAACAGCAAGGACAAAACATGGACATGAAAGTATCAACCTTGCGAATCAAAAACCAGTTTCAGTTAAAAAATGAAAGATTTCAAGATGAAGTATCAGGATTCAGGGGACCATTGACAAACTTATCATGGGCTATAGCAATTTTAATTCTAGCATCAAGATATGCTCCTGGAAATGTTGCAATATTTTTGAAACCTGCGGAGCTTCTATCTGGGGCTGCAGGATTCCTTACATGCAAAGTTGCTGCAGTTATTGCAGCTTTTAGAACTATACCTGCAGATTGGAGAGATCATAACAAGTGATGTTCTTGAAATTGTTGACATATTATTTTCAGACTGAAATTCTCATCTCGACCTTTCCTGTGAATTGGTGCTTTTTAAGTTATGGGTGGCAGTTTCATTATAACCATGTTGCTGTGTCTTTTCTGTTTTTGTTTGACAAAATCAAAAAATTTGTTTCACAGAGAAATGATTCAACAGTCGTGGCAATACCCATAAGACCAGATGATTCCAGATGAGTGGGGGAGTCCTTTACATCCACTATGTCAGCTTTAATAGGAAGAGTCTCTTATCCAATATTATATAATCTGACTGTTTGCCCCAGAGCATGGTTTTATTTGTTCTCTTGCTCCGTTAAACCTTTCTATAATCTACTGAAACAACAAAACTAACTGTCGCATAATCTGATACAAAAAGTTGCAGTGTGTGGTTCATAGGGACTAAAACACCTTGGCAAGTGAAGGAATCAATGGTTAGATTCATCATCACTAGACAAACTGATATGCTCACTGGAGGACTAATTACCCTGAGGCCCTTGGCTCTCTTGGACCCTCATCATGTACACAAGTTGTGATCTCACATCCTGCATCAACTTCTCCATAAATGACAGGTGCTTAACGAATGAGTGGCAGGGAGCAACCCATCAAAGCTTGTGAAGCTTGGCCTTCATGACATTGAAGTTTGAACTTCCCAGAATGCTTCTGCTGGTATGCTCTCCTACTGAGTAGCTACTTTCCAATATTCCATCTCAGTTGGATAATCATTTTCTTGACAGGTTCTACTTTACCAGGGAGATCCTCATTCGATTCATGCAATTTGTCTTTTCACTCCTGGAACTCTTTTTCAACTTCCCTTACTTCCCCAATCCGCACTGACCAACAAAGAAATAGGATCACATATAGTCAGTCCTAATTATATATATAGGATCATATATAATCAGTCTGAATTGCACACCTCATACCACTTGTCCTTGCTTTCATAGTAGAGTGGGGCCCTGTAGTGTCGTTGCTGGCTCAACATGATTGTTGGTTGTCTTTCCAAGCCCCCTGAGAATCATAGACTATTCAACCTGTAAAGTTCAATATTACATATTACATTTCCCGTTCCAACATTGCCTGGGTCATTTTCGAAGCCTCATGGAAGGCCATGTACTCCTGTTGTCTTTCTATGAATGTTAGCTCCTAGGAGTTCTAATTGCTAGGCAGTTTTTGCAGAATTGATGGATGGGCTTTATAAGTCAAGGGTCATTCAACCATTTAAAGGGTCGATCTTCTTCATCTACTCTAGTTTTCTATTGACAAGGCCTCCCTAGTGATTTGGATCCTTTTAAAGTTCCTAAAAATTCTATAGATTTTCTGTTAGAAATGTTTGAGTCTTTTTTGCAATTCATCCTAGATTGGGCTGTGTTTCCTTTGAAAATACACCCATTTCTTGCTAACCATATTTTCTAGAATATGAATCTAGGCAACGTATTTCATAATCTAGGGATCAGCAGTGTTCCATTTCAGGGGTTCATATGCATTCTATGCCAAGAAAAAAAAGTGCTTTTTAGTCTCTCTGATTGTTCATTTCATATATTCCCATTTCCTCTAGTAAACTCTCCATATTTCTTTGATCGTAAAGCATTCCAACAAAATGTGTCCATTGGGTTCTCTTTTCTATTTGTAGAGAACACATAAAAATGACTCCTATATTCCTCACTTTTTGAGGTTCTCTATGACAAAAGAGCTTGCCATTGGCCATGAACCACGTAAAGATGTTACTTTGGGAATCAATCTTTGGCCCAAATGGTTTCCTGGAATTTCTCCAAATAGGGGAAAGTGCAGTAGTCACAGAAAAGCATAACATATACTTTGTTTATTAAATATATCCCATTATGGTCTCCCATATCCACGAATCTACTTAATTTGAGAAGGTTTTGTCCTTTCTAAGCTTCTAATAGCTTGTCAAGCTGAAAGCCCAAGTCCAAACTCATAGCTTAAGTCCATAGATAGATGCAAATGATGGCTTAACTTCTAATCTTTCCATCCATGGGTACTAGTTTCATCCCATTGAGATATATTTGCAAGGGATTTTAGTGATGATTCAGAAGCCAACCTTGGAGCCTATTTCTCTTCCTCCTCTTGGGAGCCATGATGATTTGGGTTTGATGATTTGAGAAGATTGTCTCAATAGATTCCATATTGGTGATCCATTCACTATAGGTATTGACCCTTCCATACACCTATCCTCACTTTGGAAGTATTTTTTGTGGAAGGCATCCTTCCTCATGGAATTATTCTTGGAAACCATGCACTTAATCCCTAATCCCCTAAATTTGTGGTAAGGATGGGTCTTTCTCCAATTGGCTGGAGAAAACTCTCTCCCCATCTAATTTTGCACCCTTCCAAGGGAAATTCCTCCCTCAATTGGCCCATCTCATGTAACACACCTACTAGAGGAGTGAGTGTGGTGAATAGGTAATGGGAGAGAGTTGTCAAGACATACTTTACTAGAGTAAGTCTTCCATGATTAAGCCATTGAAGCCCACATGAAGAAATTCTCCTTATCTTTTGAAGGGTTGAAGTCTTTTTTACATTGCCAGAGCTTGAAGTTGAATGTTAGCCTAAAAGAGTGAAAGGATTTTCAATTGAGTGTAGATGAAAACACTATGAACTAGACTATTTCCTTAAAATTTAGGGGAACCATGCTCCATTTAAAGATTTTTCATTTCATTTTATTTAGTTCCACTCCCAAAGCTTCAAGGAAGGTATCCAAAACCCTTTTAAATATTTTTGCAATTATCACATATGCTCTCCCTAAGAAGAGTGTCATTTGCAAATGGGTTATGGTGCATTAGCGCATCAGTCATAATTGCGAGTCTTACCCAAATCAAGACCACTAAGGGCATTTTCTCCTTTAGATTGAAGTTAGGGTTCTATATGTTAAGGCACATGCCACATGAATTGTTAAAACAAGGGCAATTCCTAAAGATGAAGTCACTATCTTTGTTCAATTCAAAGAGGAAGGCATATAACACCTTTCGATGGAACATGTGTATCCTCCTGAGGGGTTAAGGTATTTACACCTCCATAGACTAAGCAATGAAGTTAGTTCATAGAGGGGATCCCTTGACCCATAGATAAGGGGTCTTAGATATTAATTTTGGGATTCGGCTAGGTTGTGACCTTAGATTATATTATAATAATTATTGTTAGATCAAGGTCTTCAAATGAGGGATCTATTTTCTTTGCAATGAACTTTTTATTGTCTTTGGATTTGGCCACCTATTATACATTTCTCAGCCAATGACTTTTATGGAAAAAAAGGGATTTTTTTTCTTGTAGATGGTCGAGGGCACAAAGATGAACTATACCTTATCCATGTGTTGCATAAATCATCTAGCCATTTATGTTGAGGAACTTCCGACCTTTTTATTAGTTGTGACTACCATCCTTAAAATAGTAGATGTTGTGGAAACTCTAATTCTTGACTTACGAATGATCCAAGGTAGGATGGGAAATTGAGGAAGCCTTCCCCTTCTTTTAGGGAAGCCATCAACAGGGGGTAAAATTCATATAGAAGCTTCCCATCACAAAAAGCTAATCAAAAGACACAAGTACCTAATACCTATTACCACACAATCTAGCAAGGGTCCTAGGAGGAGAACCTATGGGGCAACTACTAGAGAAAATGACAACAATGGGACAAAGATCCACTGTCACCTCAGTGAATGTCCCCTTCTATTTACAAACTTTCACCAATGGGAGGAGTCCTGGTATGAGGGAAATCACTTGCGGTGATAGGATCAATAACAAGGTATGAAGTGATTCCCAAGGCCCATTCAAAGAGAGTCTCAATTATGGCTCAAATTCTTCAAAGAAGCTAAAGGATCTACAAGAAAGACTTAGGAGGAAAATCTAGACCTAAGGTTAGAGATATTCAATGATGATGAGTATACCTAAGTTCAAGCTTTCCAAGGTGACATAAAACCTCTCAAGCAGCGTTGCAAGGTGATCTGTCACTTGAAAAAGGGTTTTCACTTCACTAGAGAGACCTAGAAAGATCCTATGCAAGAATTAGGGTTTATGAATAATCGTGGGAGGAACTCCTCCAATGTGCTCACAAGGTCAAGGTAGGATAGGGAAAGGGTCTTGAATGATTTATTTCTTCGAATACCATGTTCATATGACCCTTAAGAAGACCACCTTATCCAAGAGGTTCAAGATAAGTTAGCAAAGGCACAACTAGGGCACAAGTTTTCTTGCAAACTAACTGTGAGAATTCCATCAAACTTAGAGATTTTCTAGAGGAGATACCAACACAGATTCTTGTCCAAATGGATTTGAAAAATACTTCCTCTAAAGAATGTCGTAGGGTGTCCTAGCTAGGTCATCTAGGAGAAGGGGCCTGTTGACCTTGTCGCTTACGCCTACCTACAAGTCAGTGAGAAAAGCCTTCAACCCCACAAGGTGTGGTTGGTGGTAGGGAACTCAGAGAAGGGGTTGTCACACTAATCCTTACTCTCTTCGTTTGAGCTATCTCCTAGGTTAGCTAAGGGGGGTGGTCCCTAATAAAAAGTTAAGTTAAAAGATGTGAGTTTCTAGGAGAGTGTTATAGTGAAAATGGATTACTTTTAAGGATTTATGAGCAAATATGAAGTGAGCAACTTGAAATAACAATGCCAATCATTAATATGATTAAAAACCATAAAACCAGTGCCTTATAAGGAATTTGCTCAATAATTTTAAGATATATTTGCTCAAAATAAAATGCAATGCTCTCAAAGAGAAGACAAAACAACCCTGAAATGTAAATAAGAATTGTTAGCACAAGATATGTAAGATACAAAATTCTTTTGAAATAATCAACTTTATAGATCAAAACATGTGAAACATATCTTGCCAAAACCCAAAAATTAGTAATTAACTTGGAAATGTAAAAGAAAGGAAGTGTTAAACCAAGACATCAATATGCAATTAGACTTGAAACATGAAAAGAAAACATTTGTTGGAAATGATTACAATACTTGTTTTTGGAATAGACTTTACATATGAAAACTCAAACCATTAAGAGATAAGTAAAGTAAATGTAATGTAATGTGCTCTTGGTTAATTTTATTAATTAACTCTACAACTAAATCACAATTTAACTCTTCATTCCTTAGACCTCACCCTCGCCCAATGATATGGATTTCATGGTGAGGAGTCAATAGAGGAGTAGAGGATCCCTAAGATGTCTACTTCAACCAACTTATGTTGGAGGTAAAATTTTAATAAGGCTTGGGGCCTTCCTACACTAAAATGCCTAGATGAAATGCAAATTGTGTTAATCCCCAAATTAAAATAATGATACATGCAAATGCTTCAAAGAGATTGATTTGCAATGTTTGAGAATGAAATAGTGTTCAACATAAGTTTCAATTATAACTTCAATTGGAGGAATAAAATTAGCTTACAAGTGTCGCATGTGTTTCATCAATAAACTAAAATGATACAAGTAATTTTCTTGAAAGCAAAATTTGTTTCAAAAAGACAATGACAATAAATTGCTCCAATATTCAAGATAACAATGTAGCATAAAATTGAAGCATATATTCAAGTGCTCATGAAACGATTTACCAAGGTAAATGGAAACGAATCAAAGTTTGTTAAGAATATAACATGCTTGCATGTAAAAGATGAATTGCCCAAAGTAAAGTGTAAGCTTGTAGCTCCAAGCAACAATGAGAAAGAAAATGCAAGCTCAAATGAAATTGTAACAAACTTTAACTTAATGAAATGTGATAGTGAGGTTGTGTTAATTCCCAATTAGAGTATGCATGTAAGTGAATGAAGTATGAAAGATTAAAACATGCAAATGTCAATCCACTCAAGAGAAGCCTCCCTCTAAATGGGGAGATAGGATACCATGGGAGAAATCCCAAGCTCCCACAAGCAAGTTAGATCTTTTATTAATATTATAATGAGAAGAGGGACCTTCAAAGTCCTCAACTAAACTTCAAGGAGAGTCCTCACAATAATTGCTTGAAACTTGGACTTTAGACCTCCTTTATTGAGAAAGTAGTGACAAGATCTCACAAAACTTATGCAAGGGAAACAAGGTGTGAGTTTCTTCCAAATGCCCACGGCTTAAAGAGGAAAATGGGCAGCCCTCTAGTGAATTCGACTTGGCCAAATTAAGCCTCAAAATGGCTCACGATATCCTAGGAAATCGAACCCTCAACACTTGCCAGAGGTCTTGCAAACACTTGTTGGATGTTGCGGGAATTTGCTCTTCAAAATCTGCCACACAAGAGTTAGCAAACAATCCAAACAATGGCTGCAAAATAAGTTAAATATTAATGGAAACATTAGCAAGATAAAATGTATATGTACAATTATAATTTACAAAAGGCTAAGCCAAAGAGTGAGAGTAAACTCTCATCTTTGCTTAGCCATTTTCAATATCTTAAATAGCAAATGAAAGAAATGAAGTACAATGTTTTTTAAAAGAGATTTAAATTTAGAAGTTCTCGGCTTGTGTACAAGCTATGTGCCGAAATCCTTGCAAAACCACTTTGTAAGATAAGACTATGAAGGTTCAAAAGACAAATGGGATCTCCTTTAATTATGTATCAAGAGTGGGTTGGTCTCTCCAAAGACTTCCCTTCACGCTTGATTTTGTAATCCCAACAAGATGTTCCCTCTACAAACTTCAATAAAAAATTAGTTCCATATAGATTTAACAATAAACAATGATAATAAACTCTAGAGATTTATTTAAAACCAACTAGAGCATTATATACCTAGAGCATACTTCTAAATCAAATGTCAATGTAAGATAGCTCTACATTAACAAATCTAAAAGAGCATATGGAAGCAAATTAGATCAAAGCACGAGTAAAAGGAATTATACCAATGCTCAACAATTCATCACTCTCGAAAAGGAGGAACACCTCATGAATGAAACCCCAAAGTCTTTATTGATATTTTTGAAAATGTACAAGGCAGTAGTGCTTCCGCAAACACAATAGCTAGTAATAGTATTCTACAATGTGAGAGCCCATGGCTCTATTATGTAGAGAGTTGGGAGTAAATCCCAACGAAGAATGACAATGACAAATGGCATTAGAGCCAATCCCAATGTAAAAGTGATTAAACAAATGGCATGAGGTGACAATCCCAAAGAGAAATTCGAATTTGTTGAATGAAGCTCTAATCCCAAGTGTAAAAATTGAATTCAAGCAAGTGGACATCATTTTCTTCTTCCCTTATGTGTCAAATTTGAATTTTATGGTGGAATAACAAGTGTATATGGGTGGTAACCCATGTGAGGACAATTTCCCACAAAAATCTCCACCAAATATCCTCCCAAATCCTCCCAAATGTGCATTAACTTCACAAATTCGAATTTCCAAGTAGTTTTTTCATTTAATGCTAGAAATTTGATTTTATTTGAGCACATGCAATTTCCTTGATTTTAGGAGTCCACATCACTTTGAGATTTCACTTTAACTCCCCCATAATTTTCCACCTCATTTAGCATGTGTAGATATTTATTTTTCTCCATTTGTTTAATTTTTGGCTTAATTAATTGTCAGATTTCCCACTAAACTTAGGAAAATTGGGGTTTGAGTGTCCAAAACACATTATTAACCCCTCAAAGTGTGTTATAATATAAATTTGAAGGTGAGAGGTGTAATTTTTATTACTCATACACCATACAACTTCTCTAGATTACACTTATTGCAATTTAAATACAATTTTATTTGCAATTTTTAACCTGCGGGAGATCTAAAAAATTAAAAAATGACTACTTAGACCTAACCAAATTCCACGAAATTTTTTGTGTGATCTAGTATGGTAATATACATCGACTCTAGACATTAAGATGTATCAGGGGCTCAACTTTCAAACTGTCACCCTGTCTTTGGGGTAAAACATGAGTGAAAAAACCTAAAAAATTATCTGCCTCTGAAAAAGAAGGGGTAATTAACCAGATAAAAAATACACTCCAAGGTGTACTCATTTGTTGATTGAGTCCCAACATCCTAGGCCTGTTACAGATAGGGGTGATTTTAGGGGCGAATGTTCGCCCTTTGGCAAAATTAAGGGGTTTTAAATTTTTAGTGGGCGAATATTTTGTATCATAGTACATTTTTACAAATCACCTCAAATATGCCACCTTATTTTAAGGGATAGGGTAAAAAAAACAAATTTAGCCCTTGAAATTAGGAGTTACAACTTTCCATTCGCCCATTTTCAAGAATAGGTTTTATTTAAGTGAATCCTATGGGCCAAAGACCCAAATACCATATTTATAAAAGAGGTATGGTAAATTAATAAAAATATAAATAAATGAGAGGTATGGTAAATAAATAAAGCATTTTTTATATTTACTCCATAAGTCACCTTATATACATGCAAGGGTGTAAACAAATAAAAATATAAGTAAAGTGGAGGTATGGTAAATAAATAAACGTCTTTTTATACTTACTCAAAAGGTATGGTAAATAAATAAAAATATAAATAAACTAGACGCATGGTAAATAAATAAAACCTCTTTTTATATTTAGTCCATAACCCTCGTTCTATTTATGAAGCGCTCAAAAAGAGGTTTTATTTAAGTTGAATCTTATGGGCCAAATACGATATTTGTAA
>APFE030367992.1:3519-63948 GCA_000404065.3 Pinus taeda
AAAAATCAAGCTGGTAGTCTCGGTTTTGGGATCCAGTGGGAAATCTCTGTGTATATGTGTTATGCTCTCGCATTTTTATTTTTCCTGTGATTTAGAATTCGTATGCAGGTAATTTTTGTACGGGGTTAAAACCTACATGGGGCACAATAGTAATAATATGGGCACTACATGGGTACATCAATATAATAAGTGGGTTGTGCTAATAACAATAATCGGTTACAATAGTAGTATAGGGCCTAACAAAAACTAGGACAGAATTTATACATTTACGAAAGCCCATATATGGTTCGAAGTAAAGGAGGCTACTAATCTAAGCCATCGGCTAAGATAACTTTTAAAAAATATCGATTTTAGCCATACTTGGTTTGATCCATGACTGATAGCATGGATTAGACAAAATTTGTTACATGGCTATAGCTTTCCTCCAAATGACCAACGAGAAAAGGTTTTTGAATCTGGACGGTGTTGTTGGAAATCTGAAACAACCAATAGTTCAACAACCATATATGATATATTCCCCACAAAAACCATGTTCCCATTTGACTTAGATATTTGTGGAACATGGCTAACCGCCGATGTTGTTGCATGAAATTCGGGTGCTTAAAGGAAATCCGTGACTACGAGAATTCCAGAGTGTTTGTAGGAAATAGGATCGCACAACTATCTGCATGAATTATGGGCATGTTTCTGAGCCAAAACAAATATGCACAAGAACTCGAGATTAGTTGGCATGGTAATTAAATAAAGAGCATCTAGCTAAGGAATACTCAATATAAGGTAAAAGACACTTTTAATGTTAATTTGCATACCTTCAGCCTATGACACCCTTTTGGAAAAAACATAAGTATTATAACGAAAATAGGCATAAAAGGGTTAAAGATAGTTCAAAATGGGAGAGCTAAAGTATGGAAAAGGATGTCAAAATAAAGAAAAACCAAGCCCCAACATCTCCCCCACACCTAGCTCCTTGCATGCCCTTATGAAAGCAAAATTGTTATGTCTTCCCCCAAAAAAAAAGGAAATCATTCCCTATCTTGAGCTACAGCTACTGCAGCCAACTGATCTGCTACTTTTGCCAACTGGTCCAATTGGTTACCACTAGATTTTGCAGGAATTTGACCCTTGTATAATTCGTTCTTCTTTTTCAGATGGTCAATCCTAGCTTGCTTCCTTTTCATAATTCGGGCCACTTTCTTGACCCACTCTTCTTGTTCTTTTTGTATAAACAGGTTGTTCTCCTTCAGGGCCTTGTTTTCCTTTCTCAAGGCTCTCTCCGAAATGGTGAGCTCAGCGATGATCTCTTCCAATTTCTGTAGAGACCATCTCTTCTGAGGGGTCACTTCCCCTTCCTGATGTCCTTGATGAGATGGAGGAGACCCAAGGTCCTCCTCTACTTATTGTTTTCCTTCTGTATTATTCCCGCTTCCACGCAGTGGGGAGTCCTGAAAAGACATCACTTCTTCACTTATGAACTCAACAGACTTGGTATTCTCTTTACCTTTTGGTGGGCCATGGTGTTTCTCCTTCTTCTTATCTGGTGTCTCAGGCAATACTTCTCCATCTGTAGTATCTCTTTACCCAAAACGGGGGCCCACAATTTGGCGTTTCATCTTCTAAGGGTCGGTTTTGGAATGTGAAGGGTTTTCCATTGTTTCTCAATAATAAATAGGCCTTCGAGCCTCATTGTAACACAAGTTCGGAACAGTTCAGAGACATGTAGCCGCACATCTCTTCTCAGAGATAAGCTACCATCGTCCTAGCTGGTTTATTTCCAATTCTGGTTGTAAGCATATTTCGGTATTTTCCATTAATGAAATGAAGTGTTATTTCCGCTGCATCTCTTTATTTATGGTTATCGCATCTCTGTATTTATGGTTATCTCTGTAATCTATTGCGTTCCTGTTTAAATCCGGATCACTCTTCCTCCTTTTCTGTTATGTGTAGCCCACGCATTCGCGGATTGTTCCTCGGTTTATCTGCTACCACTTCCTCAATGGAATATGAGGAATCAGAATCCTCATTTTTTGCAAAGTAGTTTTTGGCCAGGAACTCCTCCCATGTTCTCTTTTTATCTCTCAAAACCTCCACCAAGATGATTTTCACCAGCCTGTAGTGATAGAGGTTCTCCTCTAAATTGCCCCCCCTCTCCTTGGCAGTTGTTGACATCTTCATCAGTGACATCCTCAAGTAATAGGGTAGGTTTAAAAACTTATCAAGAAAATGGGCGAGGAGCTAAATATGAAATAGGAATGCAAGCCCAAAGAGACCTTCACGTGTTATGTATTTGTGTAGGAAAAACAATAATTTCTGGTACTTACCTTTCAAGAAATCTAGCGAAATTCCCTTACTCCAGTCGGGGTCTGCGTGCTCTTTACAGAGGAAGGATGGACACAAGCCTTTGTTGAAACATTGGTTCTTAAACCAGCACTGTCCTGATTTTGAAATCTGCATGATCATGCTGCCAAACCCTCACTCAACCTGAATCGAACATCCCCAACCTAAGCCTTATCCTCATTCGAGTTCAGGGTGAAAGATGTTGTCACTTCTGAGTTGTGGCCGCTAAATTGCTAGAAAACTAGCAACCACCCTGCTTTTTCCAATCTTGCCTTACTATGAGGATCAACCTCCAACAACTCAGGCACTTGTGGCTCAAAGTGGACGGGGGCACATATTTTTGACATAGTGAAATATTAGGAGATAGGGCATATTCACTTTTTTGGAAATATTGGATTTGATCTTTGTAATGGACTCACGTGACAAGGGAGGGCCTATTATGGAAAGTTATCACAAAGCACGGGGTTTTCGAGAGACAGATCATGATCATGATTATCATCATGATACAACCTACAAGAAGATATGGGGAGTACATCTATCATTCATGTCAGAATCATGGTGATCAAAAGAGGAGCTAGAGTCATAATGCACCAGATTACGGCTGTGTTTTGCCGCAAGGATGACCATAGCCGAAAAATCATACAAATGTTAAAAATTAAAGTGTTAATTACCCTTTACCTGAAGTGTCCCGTCACGAGATGTACTTTACCTTTCTTCCAATGGTCTAGTACTTTAGATGACGTGTGCATGTCCTTGAGAGGATAACCTACCTAATAGTTAAATCAGATATATGAGTTCGTAATTCATGACCTCGACTAGTAATTAAAATATGTTAGTACTTTTAAAATAAATTTAAATTAATCCTTTGTCTGTGTTTTTTGTTTTTCAAAAAACTAGGGTGTCGCTACAGGAAATGGAACTGGGATTGTTGAGATTTCTACAGGAAATGGAACTATGACTACTGAGTCTTCTAGAAAATTGAACTGCAACTTTCGAAACTTTTGTAGGAAATTGGACCATGATTTGCAGAACTTCTGTAGGAAATCAAACTATGACTTGTGGAGCTTTTGTAGGAAATCGAACCATCAATCAACAATTCTCCCTCATTTGTGTATAGTTCACTGCACATGAATAAAGGTGCTCATGTCAAATATGCAATGAGCTCATTGGATTACCAACCATTGAGGTTAGTTGTTAACCAATGCGAGGCCCATCACCTTTAATGATAGTGAGGAACAACGTACTTTGATGCATCCTATCAGGTGTGAATTAATGTGTTGATGTCGACCCCCTTGTAGGATCCATAATTCAAGGAGTCATAGTGATTCCTCATTATTGTGGGCAATATAGCATTTCATTATGGCATACAATCTTCAACGCATCATAAGACTCTCATCTTACACCCAGATAACTTACTGATGTCAATGGGCCAAGATTGTTGGAAGGAGGGCCTTAAGAAATCCCACATCAGTCCAACACGAGAAATCTATATTTAACTGAAAATAAAATTTATTGAGAGAATACTGACCTGTAATTTTAATGAGCCTAGGGAAGTCCATTCTCGCGAGATTTCATTTTTACAGAGTCTGAAATACTTGGAAAAGAAGACTCCAAGGGAGCTCCTTTTCCGTAATTAGTCCATTCGGCATGGAAAAAGGAGTAAACCTATACCTAATAGACATTCTTGACAATTTCTTCCACAAATTCCTCCTTGGATTAGGGTTTTCTATATAACTTGAGCCTATGCCCATTCACCAAGAAGGTAACATTCCCATCATCAATGGTTTTAACCTGAATAGATCCATTATCAAAAGCTTTCTCAATTTCATAGGGGCCCGGCCAATGTGTGTTAAATTTTCCTTTAAAGTTCATAAATTTTTAATCATACAACAATGCATAGTCTCCATCTTTGACCAACTTCTTTTTAATGTATCTGTCGTTCCATTTAGTCCATTGTTGTTGAATTAGGTCAGTATGCTGAAAAGAATCCTGCTAATCTCATCCAACTCATTGAGCTGCAAGATTCTTTGTTGTTGAGCTTCGTCAAGGTCTATACCCAAATCTGCTACCATTTTAAAGGTTTCGGTTTGAAATTCAATGGGCAATAAAACTTGCTTTCCATACACCAATTTGTATGGATAAAATCCAGTGGTATTCCTCCATGTGATCCTGTAGGCCCACAATGCTTTAGGAAGTCAGTCAGACCAATCCTTCTTATGTAATTGCACTCTTTTGGTAAGGATTGTCTCCAACACCTTATTTGTTGATTCCATGTGCCCATTGGCTTGTGGATGAGAAGGGGTGGACTTCCGATGAGTAATCTGGTATTTCTCCACAATTCCCTACATAAGATTTGAGACAAAGTGAGTACCTTAATGTATGACTATTTCCCTTGGCACCCGAGATCTTACAAAAATATAAAAAAACCGAAAATATACCACTATTTTCTCTATTGCTCTAGGTAGTGATCTTGCCACCACCCACTTCATAACATAATCAGTGCAAACTAAAATATACTTCTTATCTTTGGACATAGGGTTGTGGGACCTACAAAATCAAGATCCCACCTTTGAAAAGGTTCTATGAGAACCTGTGGCTGCAAAGACATCTTGTCTAAGAGTACAGGCCACCCTATTCTCTGGCAGCTATCACACTTTTGTACATATTCCCTTGCATCTTTTAAAATACTTGGCCAATAGTAATCTGAGTGAAGGATCTTGTAAGGTGTTTGCTTGTCTGCAAAATTTCATCCACATGGTTCATTGTGACAGGCTCTAAAAATGTCATATATCTCATCTTCCTAGACACACCTTTGGATACTCAAATCAGGTCCAGTGAAAAAAAGGTCTCCCATAATCCAAGGGTAATTAACACTTTTTTTAATAGTTCTCTTTTTCTAATTAGATGAAAAGTAAGGAGGCAAATTTCCTGTAGCAAGGTAATTGGATATGTCTACAAGCCAACATGTTTTAACAGAAATAGAAAACAAATTTTCATTAGGAAAGTTATCATTAACATGAACATCCTCACTTGGATTGCTGAGTCTAGATAAGAAATCAGCTACCTGATTTTCCTTTCTAGGCTATCCAATAACGTGATGTCCAATTCTAGCAGAAGCAAAAGCCACCTAGTAATCCTACCATTAGTAACTAGTTTATTCATGAGATATCAGATGACAGAGTGATCGGTATGTAAAAAAACTTCATACCCCATGATGTAATGTCTAAACTTATTAATAACATAAGTCACATCAAGGAATTATTTTTCAGTTACTGTGTAATTCAGTTCTGCAGGAGTTAAGTTTTTAGTAACATAATAGATAAAATGGGTTACAGGATCCTCCTTTTGTCCCAATACTACTTCTATGGCTGAATCAGAGGCATTAATGGAAATATGAAAAGGCAATTTCCAATCTGGGCCTCTCAAGGCTAGTGCTAAAGAAAGTTTTTCCTTGAGTATATCAAATGCAGTTTGACACTCATCATCCCAATGAAATTTAGCTTCTTTAGTCAATAATTTACATAATGGAGAGGTTATCGTTGTAAAATTTTCAACAAACCTTCTATAGTATCCTACATGTCCAAGGAAACTTCGTACTCTCTTCTGATTGGTTGGTGGTGGGTAGCTTTACAATGAATTCAATCTTTGTCGAATCAACTTTAATTCATGCAGCAGAAACATGATGACCCAAAACAATACCTTCATTCATAATCATAAAACACTTTTCATTACCTAATGAGAGGTTAGTTTCTCTAAACTTTCTCAAGATTATGTAAAGTTTCCTCAAAAGTATCACCCATGATTGTAAAGTCATCCATATAAACTTCTATGCAATCATGCAAACGATCAGAGAAAATAATAAGGACTGCCCGCTCAAATGTGGCAGATGCATTGTATAGGCCAAATGGTAGTACCTTGTATGCATAGGTGCCCTAGGGACATGTGAATGTGGTATCTTCCTGGTCTTCTAGAGCTATCCTACTCTGATTATACTTGTTTAACCCATCTAGGAAAGAAAAATATTTTTTTCCTACTAAATTGTCCAGAACTTGGTCTATAAAAGGCAAGGGAAAGAGATCTTTCAAGGTAACCTTGTTTAACTCCTTGTAATCCACACACACTCGCCATTTATCATTCTTCTTGGGGACAATAACCATTAGAGATACCCACTAACTATCCGAGATAGGATAGATGAACCCTACATTTAACAATATCTGCAATTCATCTTTCACAATTTCCCTCAAAGCGAGGTTCATCCTCCTTTGTGGTCGTCTCACGGGCCTGACTTTCTCTTCTATATAAATATTATGAATGCATGTGTCTGGGTGAATGCCTCTCATATCCGTGTATTCCCAAGCAAAAGTATCTAAAAAGTTTTTCAATGCTTGAATTAACTGTTTTTCGTGCTCAGGGGTTAAGGAAGAATTAATATTCACAGGTTTTCAAGAAACATTTCAACTACCTTACTCCCCCATTCAATCATGGAATATGCAGGAAATGCAGATAATAAGGTTGATTATAGTTCATTTGTTGTACTATACTCATGAAAATAATGTAGATTATTAATTAAATCTAAATTATGACCAGACTGCCTTTCTTCTTGCTGCAAAAAATCAAGATTAGAAGTACAACAATTTATCGAATTTTCTTCTGAATTTTCTTTAAGGCTCATGGCTTAGGCAATTGTTGAAACTAGTTCGGCACATTCTGAATCATGCTATTCTTCTTCAACCGAATGTGTATTTTTTGATCTTAAGAGAGGTTGAGCAGGGGGATACAAATTAATGTGCTTTATTTTAGTCCCATGAGTGATGGTCATGTTTCCAGACCTACACCCTATATAAGCATTTGTCGTGGCTAACCATGGTCTCCCCAAGATCAAAGGATGCCCTCCTAAGTTAGTTTTAGGTTGAAGAACATAAAAATCTGCAGGGTACTTCCAGGAATATAATAAGATGATAATGTCTTCTAGTACCCTGTCTAGCTTTACCTTAGACCTATCTGCTAATTCTAACATGGTAGGATTAGGAAATAAGTCAAAGGCTCCTATTTTAGACAAAGCCTCCATAGTCATCACATGAATTGCTGCACCCAAATCAATAAAAGTGTTTATTATAGGTTGTCCATTGATAAAGGTGGTAACCACAGGGATTTCAGGGTCTGCATATTTTTCAATAACAAATCTGGTAGAAATTAAACTTGCAAGTTTTCCACCTACTTGAATTGTAGAGAATTCTCTCTTTTGTCTTCCTGGTCTCTTGGTACATAGCTCCCTTACTATTTTAGCATATATCAAGATACCTTTAATTTCTTGTAGCAATGGGATCTTAATTCATACATTTCTTAATTCAAAACTTGGGTTGTTTTAGTCTCATTTCCAACCTCTCTAGAAAAGGAGGTTGGATCGTATGTGATGAGGAAGGTTCTTGTGACCTTGAAGTAGGTTTTTCTTTTGGTTCAGGTGCAGTTTCAACTTCAGGCATGTTTAGAGTATCTTCCTCTACAATCTCTTCAATTCATCCAGTTTGATTCACCTCTTTTCCTGACCTCAATTGGATTTCATGTAGTGACAGGAAATTCATATAACACAGGAACAAAGATTTCCTGCAGTGACTGTGGTGCAATACAGTAGGTAGGAAAAGTGGGATAGGTGACTAATCCAATGTTGTGAGTGGATTGAATGGTTTTATTATTGGGGTTAGACATTGGCCTGGTAGGAAGTTTTGTAGGATGAGGTTGACTTGGTGGGGTAGGCAACTGAAGCTACTGCTATTGAGGTTGAATCATTTTTTGTTGTGTGGGGTGCAGAGGATAAAAGTTTTGAGAAGGAAAATTCTGAGTGGTAGGGTAAGGAATGTTCCCTTGCCAAGCTTGTTGTGGAGGCCAAAGCTTCTAGAGAATTGGAATATTCCACATCTGATTTTGATTATAAGGAACTTGAAAATGCGACTAAGCCATACCTACATCACATGGTTTCCATGTCCTTTGAGGTGCCATTGCATAAAGTTCATTGATAGCTCCTTGATCTACTAGATATGCTGCTTTGATTTCAGGAAGTGAAGGGAATTGATGAGTAGAGTGCTCTCCTTCACAGATTTGACATACCTCTCTGCTATCTGGAGGACATTCCCTCAAGCAATGCTTCTTCCTGCATTTTGAACAGATCACGACCAAGGCTTTTTCCAGTTCCTCTTGTTTTTCCGATTTCTTCGTAACTTGAAAAACATCCAATTGAGAAGATAATGTGCTAAGAATATCAGTTTTAAAATTTTGAAATAAATTACCCATTTCAACCATGATTACTTTAGCTCCAGCAACTGACTTAACAAGCCTAGAAGCAGTATCTCTTGTTCCTCCAACTTTAGAATTTCCTCTTGAATATCATTGACATATGTCACATACTTCATCATATCCCAAATTTGATATGTCACCTCCTCCCGTCAGATTCTAGTCTGATTGCTCCAAGGAAAATTGTTCTCTTTGTGTCCTTACTCAGTTAATTCATTTTGGATCTCTGCAGATTATTCTGAAATCTCTCCACCAAGTCCCCAAGACTCTCCCCCTCATTATGAGTCATACCAAATATAACTTCTCTGATGTCCCTAGTCTTGCAACAATCTTGATACTTTCTTAAGAATACCTTTTTCATTTCCTCCCAAGTTGTAATGGAGTTTGAAGCCAACCCTATAAACCACCTGATAGCCACATCCTTCAATGTTGCAAGAAACAACTTCATATTCTAAGAATAGGAAGAATAGTCATAGATCTTGCATAATACATTGAACTCGAATAGAAAGACATCAAGATATTCACTGGGAACCCCACGAAAGTTAGGCAAGGATGAAGGAGGAATGTTCTTTATCTAAGTAGCTCAACCAGACTCCCTAATAGGGAATTCGAATTTGACTAGTTCTTCTTCCTTCTCATCGTATCCATCTGTGTGACCAGTCCCCTCTTCATGAACCATTCCAGACCAAAAGGAAGTGGGGCCTTTGTAATCTATAGATTCTGCGGAATCAATGGTTCAGAATTCTGGTTCTTGAATAAGATTTCCAAGGAATTCGTTTTCAGGCTGACCACTGAGCAAAGATGTTGTTTTCCTTGTGATAGGAGATTCAATGTGGGCAACAACAGAATATTTTCCTGTAGAAGCTCCTACTGTAGAAGCAGGAATATGTTCTAGGCTCTTTTCAGGACCACAGAACTCCTGACTGGACTCTTCTTCTCTTGTTGCCTTATATCTTGCAGACTTCCTTTTCCTTTCCAGTGTATTAGTAAATAAAGTGGTACTCACACCACCACAAAAGAAATTTTTAGATGTTGGACCCAATCATCTACTATTCAAACAAATTCAAAAGAAACTATTTACCAAACATTCACGACATTGCTTTGGAGAATTTCTGACCTCCTCTAGTGCGTGGGCTTTGCCCTTCGTCTTACAACTTCAATTCCCCCAATCCTGAAAATTTCCAAAAAATGCATGTAATACAAAAACACATCAGTATTATCCCTTTAACACCTCCCCAAAAACAACGCCAAAACGTGAGTCAAATTATAGCCTTATAATTTGATTCACATAAATCAACAACCTAGGGTAGGTAACCTTGTGAGATGCATGCAAAATATATGTAGGTTTAACACTATAAGTCCTAATTTATCTAACTTATCCAATCACACAAAACCAATGACTCTTTCCTGCATCAATCACATGACAACAAAGGCTATAGAGTGGATCAAACTTCCCTCTATAGCTCTTAAGATTGCTGATGATGATTAGGAAAAAATAAAGAAATCAACTTACAACAAACTCAGAAATTCAATCAACATTAGAAATCAAATCCTCATTAATTGAATTCTACACATGAATAGGAAACTAGATCATTTAATCGAGTGCTGTTGATATATCAAAAATAGTGCATTAGCTATAAAAATAAATTGTTGCTACATAAAATAAATAAAATGCATAAATAGTAAACTATGGGAGTTGTGAGCAAAAGGGGGCCCTCCCTTACTCACAACCACTTCAAATTAGAATAGTTTTCTCACAGAAGTAGACAGAACATATAATATTACATTAATATGAAAAAGATATAGTCAAGTACAATCTGATACATAGTCTTAGCTTTGTCGAGCAGTAAAAAGGGTCTTTTTCACCTCTATTTACTCTACATTAATTGTCAATCCAGGTACGATTTTTAATCTAAAAGAGTGTACTCATTCTGAGGCGGTCATTTTTAAAGAGTAATGCTAGTAGTATAGTGCTTTTACGAAGGTAAATAAATGTTGGAAACAAACCCTAAATGTAATGGCAAGAAATTGAAATGATTTTGTAATTAAATCATTCATTTAAGAAACTACAACACTCATCTGTCAAGGGTGCAATAATGGTAACTCTTCCCTTTGTAAACTGATTCAAATGAAAAGTAATCAAAGAGAAGATCTCCAATCTGCGAACCAAACAACAATAGTCAATGTTCACTATAGTTGTAGACCTTTCTGTTCACACCAATGCAATTATTTGAAATGATAATTCAAGCAACTAATGTGTTTGAAAAGATCAAACAGCAAGCTTTAACTTACATAAATGAATGAAGTAGCAATCGTAATCTAAAGGAATTAAGCAGCAATCTTTAACTCAACAATGCTTTGAACCACAAACCAAGAATGGAACAACAAACTAAAGTAAATCTACGAAATATTGAATAGCAACTAAATGCACAGTGAACTAAATCAAATGTTAACACACAATGAAGTTATAATGATGGAATCAGTGATCTGAGTCTTTAGCATAATAAATATTAACCACGGTGATAAAGAAACAACAATTGTAGTTGTGATGGAACAACAGTCCAAATGAACAACAATCACACTTAGAGGTAAACCGTAGCTAAATAAACAATAATACTGATATGTAAATGCACAACATTGTTACTCTGTAAACAAACAAGAATGTTAATCTGTAAAGGAACAACAATTTTACATAGTAATTCCAATCTATAAGGGAAGAGAAATGCGATATGATTTCAGAACGAACAACATAATAGTTCAGTTGTAGAAGATAACCTTAATATTCAAATATAGATTAAATATAATAGAGCCAGTACATGAAATGATAAGGAACAACATATTACTAAATGAATCAAGTAAAACAAATCAAACCACACATGACTTGGAATTGGAAAATAATGGTACAGAAAGGAAGTGATCCACTAGGGCCAGGCCCTTAGCCTCCAGGGACGCACTGCTGCGGTTACTCCAGAATCAAAGACAGAACATCAACAAAGTTTATGTATTAATCATGAAAACGGAAATACAGTAATCACTCTTTAAAGAGAGTCGATGATCAAAGTTTAGTTTACAATAGTAAATTCTATAAAAAAAACAATAATTCCCCTGGGCTAGCAATGTTGTCGCTTTTTATAATGGCTAGGTAGAAATACCAAAGATACAAATATTCTTAAGGTAGTGATCCCTCAGGATCAAAGGATCCCGATGGATTCGCCATATCGTTATTCCTCAGTTATCTCTTCGTCCTCTTTCGCTGATTTGGTATCTCTTCATCCTTTTCCTCGGTTATGCGCTCTGATCTGGATTGCCTCATCTAGATGTGGTTCCCTGTTAATGGGACATCAGTTGGTTTCATCTTGTCTTTTCCTTTGAAATGGCGATCTTCCATTTTCTTCATTTTATGCATAGGAAAAGATAATAATTAGTCATTTTACGTTACTCACAAATCTCTTAAACTTTATCATAATCCTTCATCATATGATCATTTCATAATGTAAAGAAGTTATGAATTAAAGGAAACGATAACGAAATAAGTGGCAATTACATACCTTCTCTAATGATCAACACACCCCCCTACTTACCCTTTTTCATGCCCTCATGAAAACATTGTAATTGACATGCAAGGCAGTCAGGGAATGGGCTGGAGAAGGGTTCTCAGTAGGTGGTCTACAACCATGATTCCTAGCTAATATTTCAAAAATATGCCCTGTCTGACATTTAGGCAATTCATATAAGGCTCTATATCCTAGCACAGGATACCAAATGACTGGACTTCGAAACCTATAGCTGAACCAAGATGGCCCTTCTCTCAAAATGAGGTCACCATAGATACCCAAGCAATCAGCAGCTAGCTTAAAATTCTCATAATTGAATGGTTCTCTATTTTCGATATTCCGATTAGAAGTCTAGTATCAGAATTTGGCTACTGATATGGCAAAGTCTTTGATGGTAAAGAAGTATTCTACTCCTTGTCCTTGTCCTGCCTTAACATCTTTAATTTTCAATTGTAAATATCTTTCCATCAAAAGTAGAGCATAGTTTTTGGCAGGTGCCCTACACACTAGAACATCAGTATACAGAGAACATAAGGTATCCATTTGATTTATAATTGTGTCTATTCTATGGGTTACCTTTTTTACTCTTTCCTCTACCTTTCGCCATCCATCAAAGGTTTGGCTTTCCATGAATTGATGTTCTTCAGCTGCTATTGTAACTTCTGATATTTTTCTTGAGGAACTGTTTCCTCTATGAGTTTCTCTATTGTTTGTTGGGCTTGTGCCAATTATTTTCACAGAGTTACTATCCTCGAGTCATTATCCATCATGACGATTTTGGGCTGGAAATCTACTTGGAACTCCTTATTGCGACATCTAGTCTTTATGGTCTGAGCTTCATTCTCACAGATTGTCCGTTTGGTCGTAATACTAGAGGACAGTTCCTCTGTTTGGACTTCCTTATCACAAGCCATTGCATTGTCTATTTGTGCTTCTACATTTGCAACAGCCAAATGTTGTTCCTTGCGATTCTAAATAACAGGTTCGACTTGAGTCCTCCTGGTATTTTTCTTATGCGGTTTTGCTTGGGTGGTTGCACATTTTACCCCAGAGGTTCCCCTTGAGTTCCTCCCCATTTTTAAGAATCTTACTTGTTGTCGAAGTTGCTTAATTACGTTAAGAAATCTCTGCTATTCCTTTCGCAATTTTTTAATTTGCTCTGTTTTCTTAGAAGGAATAGTTGTTTGTTTTCTCAGGCCTGGGCTTTGTACCTCAGGCATTGTACCTTCACCTTGGCTGATTTCCATGTTTCCTTCTTGGAACACTTCTCCAGTGTTCTATTGATTAGGTTTTTCAGGGGTAGAAACCCGACTTTGTTCTGCTGTCTCCTGGACAACTTCTTCTTCTACCTCTTCTTCATCGTGCAATTCTTTGGGTGTATTCTAACTAGGAAAAGATTTTTCTTCTTCCTCCTCTTCAGCACTCTTCTCCCCAGACACATTGTTATCATGAGAAGAGTGATCCTCTTCTTCTTCCTCCTCATCACACAATTCCTCGGATGCACTTTTACCATGAGCAATGTGCTCTTGTAGCTCTTCTTCGGTATGGGGGTTGATTGGGCTGTGAGGTCAGACACACTTGCCCATATTGACCAAAAATTGGACCAATTGATCTTCTTTTAGATGGTTTTGTAGTGGATGTTTGCTACGCTGCTCTGTTTCCTCCCCTTCTTCCTGACCGGATTGCTTAGTCTCCTCCTCTGGTTCTTCTTCATCATTTTCCTCCAATTCTTCTTCATTCTACCCACCTTCCAATTGTGGGGGGTTGTTCATCTTCCAAATCATGTATTTCCATAGGCTGGCTAATGATTCCCTAGGAGTTTCCCCGAATTCCTCTGCTCCTTGCCAATATAACAGATTGTCTTTGTTTCAGTGGTCTTCTCGATGTGTTGGCAATATGTTTTCGTTTTGGGGCTGGCAAAGTCAATCCCCCATCTATCGAGAAAATCAATTCTTCCCAACTACTCTGTTGTTGGGTAAAACTGTAACTGACTATCAGTTGAATTAATCCATTGTGGCTTACCACTGACTCTACATGGCGGAATTTTCTCATTCTTCGGGAAACATCATGTAATAAAAAATTTAAGAACGCAAGAAAATTCACAGCACATTTTTGCTTTAACACAGCTAAAAGTTTAACATGGCGTGGTCTTACCACATCTTTTCTACCATCAAGTGATGTAGCTTTGGATAATTCTCACCAATTTTGCCAAAGGCTCTCCCAAGTTTTCTGGCAGGAATCCTTCCCTCTAACAGTAAGATTCTGCCCTTCATCTTGGAAGATGGTTATGGCATATCACAGTCTCTCCTTTTTTAGAGTCCACACAGGTCCAGCGGCTGGCAGTCTCGAAACCTCAGCAATAATGTCGTCTGTGACTGCTATCTGTCTCCCTCTCACCATGGAATGATTTTCTTGCAAATTTAGTAGAAACTCGATTGCCACCATCTTGTTAGATTGCTATAGATGGTTAAGGTAAGCTATCCATCCTGCCCTTGCTATGATTTCTTGTGCAACATCAGAGACCATTAATACTTATGGCTCACTGCGAATTGATCTTCCTCCCATCTTATTCATGCTTAGCACACTATAAAAATACAGAGACAACGATGGAACAATAGGTTGTTTAAATTTTTAGCTCACTATTAAGAAAACACAGAGAATACGATGGAACAACATTTTGTTCAAATTTCTAACTTACTGGTAATTTTTGTAGAGTAAAACACGAAAATGGCATTGGAACAACAAGCCATTCATATTGGGAAACCAAAAATCGTTAGGCTTGCTATTCTCGAGTCATAATACCTTTGAAAAGTTAGTTGACATGTATGTTAGCGAATTATGGAGATCACCCGCGCCCCCCGTAATGTGATAGGTTGTCGTTGGCCGTCAAATAAAGGAATAGCATGCTAGACTGCAATCGTACAGTGGAATAAAGGAACAATGTATAAATATATGACATGTTGACAGAAATGAGCGGATTACCGAAATGAAGGCATATGATAGAATCACTAATAAATATGGAAATGATGTGATATGATGTGAGAAATGGAGGACAGGATAGCTGACGTGAATAAAAGTTCTTATGTGGTCACTATCGACTTTTACCGTCATTATTGATTTGTAAATGATTTTCATGTATCAAAGGTTCAAAAGGGTTATATACATAATCTCATTTGAAACCACTTATAAATATATAAGAAGAAGGCTTTTATAATGACTATTGGTCTATAAGAAATATGACTTTAATACCATCAACAAAGCTTTGTTGCCCACAGGTGTCCATAACCTTGAAAGAGTTGTTTATTTCACCCTTGGAACCATAATCCTTTGTATATGACTAGGAAAGTGTTGTGTAATGTCAGAATGGAGGCCATTTTGCTGGCTTGGTAACTAGATGAATCACAATGCCATTCACCAGGAAGGAGTGAAAGGTGGGCAAGCTAGCTCATGATGAGACCTCCTGTTCCAAGGACTTTTTATTTTTTTGATGTGCCTCTTGGATCATATCCCTGGTGTGGTGACGATAGTGGGAATGCCACTTCACTTTATTCCTTATGATCATGGTAGGATGGCTCTTGATGAGACCCCCTATCCTTCATCTGACAAATCATGTTAGTAATCATATAGATAAACATTTTTTCTTTTTCTTATTTTCTTTTATATAGCACTTTCCCTATTTATATACAGAGGGTGGCTCAACACTCCTTAAGAGTAGGGATGGTGGAAGAAGTCTGAACATCTCAATAGAGAAAAATATGCCCTTATTCTTATTCAACAATAATGATCAAAGAGAATTATGGGGATTTAGAAAGAACCATCATGATAAAAAAATAATCAATCAGATTGGTATTAGTGAAAATAATGATAGCAAGCTGATATAAATAGTTCTGTCCCTTCCTCTTTTCTCTTATCAATTCAAAGCAATTTCTTCTAAAGATGATGACTTTTCTTTGATTTGTTGATTTCAGTATCCTCTAGTTTTTGTATTCTTGCATAAATGTATAGCTGTGACTTAAATGACCATCACTCACAAAAATCCTCTAAATGGTGAAACACAAATACATACAAAAAGAAGAAAAATGCACTTCAAAATGGTTGTTCTCAAGATGGAACAACTGCTATTTCTTTAGAGAGACAACAAAAGAATATTTACACACAAAAACCACAAGAAAAAAAGTAAAAAACATGCTCAATCAAAACAACAAATAAAGCAAGCCCAAACAGAAAATAAATTGAAAGTGTTGTTCTTTTGGAAAGGAACAACAGAAAAATGAAAGTGTTGTTCCTTCAAAAAGGAACAACAGAAAACGAAAGTGTTGTTCATTCAGAAAGGAATAGCAAAAATGCAGATGTGCTGTTTCTTCGGAAATGAACAACAAAAAAGTGGAAATGTTGTTCCTTCAAAAAGGAACAGAAAAACATGAAAGTCTTATTCCTTCGGAAAGGAACAACAAAACGTGAAAGTGTTGTTCCTTTGGAAAGGAACAACAAAACATTAAAGTGCCATTCCTTCGGAAAGAAACAGTGAAAAGGTGGGAATGTTGTTCCTTTGGAAAGGAATAGAAAAATGAAAAAGTGTTGTTCCTTCGGAAAGGAACAACAAACAATGAAAATATTGTTCCTTCGGAAAGGATTAGAAGAATGCAAAATTGTTGTTCCTTCGAAGAGGAACAGTGAAACGGTGAAAATGCTCTTCCTTCGGAAAGGAACAGCAAAATGCAAAAGTGTTGTTCCTTCAAAAATGAATAGCAAAGCGGTGAAGATGTCATTCCTTCCAAAAGGAAGAACAAAATGCAACAGTGTTGTTCCTTCGAAAAGGAACAGTAAAGAGGTGAAAATGTTGTTTCTTCTGAAAGATAGAAAAATGTGGCAATGTTGTTCCTTCGAAAAGGAACAACAAAATGGTGAAAATGTTGTTCCTTCGAAAAGGAACAGTAGAATGCAAAAAATTGCAGAAATGCAGAAATATGTACAGAAAGTGATTTACACAAACAAAATAGAAAGATTTATCTGCAAAATTTAAAGGCAATCAAATTACTTAGTGAACCAAAGGCGAGGAAGAGTTCTCTTCCTCAGCCGTAATCTGCATGTCAAAGTCTTCCCAGAGTTGCTAGTAGAAGGATTCCCGAGTAAGCAGTTTGCGGTACAGTCGAACTCGATGGCCATTTGCTTTAAAGGTATTGCCAGATCCGTCAATGGTAGTTAAAGTAATGGCATCATTATCATGCACTTTCTAGATTTCATACGGTCCCAGCCAGTGAGTTTGATGTTTCCCCGGAAAATTTTGAAACCTGGAATCTTATAGGAGTGCCCAATCTCATTCATGGAAGACTTTCTTTTTAATGAGGGCGTCATGCCATTTTGCTCTCTATTATTGGATTAATGTAGTATGTTGAAGAGCAGAGAGCCTAATTTCATCTAGCTCATTGATCTGTTGTAGTCTATTAATCTTGGCCTCATTTAAATCTAGACCGACCTCTTGTACTATTCTCAATGTTTGTATTTCGAATTCTATTGGAAAGATGGGTTCCTTTCTAAATACTGGTTGATATGGTGAATAAGTAGTTGTGTTTCTCCACGTTGTTCGCTATGCCCACAAGGCTTCTGCCAATCTTGCAGCCTAATCACATCTATGTGACACAATGGTTTTTGTTCATATTGCTTCTATTACTTTATTCATGCTCTCTACTTAGCCATTTTCCTGTGGGTGGTATGGAGTGGTAATCTTGTGTGGAATATGATATTTTTTTTTATGTTGAAACAATATTCTTACCAGATAACTATAGTCCTCTGTCCGCAACTATGTCCCTTGGGAGGCCATATCGTACAAATATCTTAAACAAGAAATGAATGACGGAATGCTCTGTAGCTCTTGGAAGTGCCTCTACTTCAACCCATTTGGTCACATATTCTGTTGCTACCAAAATATATGTTTACTGGTTTGATGATGGGTTTATCGAACCAACAAAACTAAGCACCCAATGCTCAAATGGTTTGATGACTAGCCGTGGGTTCAAAGGCATTTCGTCGGACTATCTAGGGCGTCCTGTTCTTTGGAAACTATCACAAGATTGAACAAATTTCTTTGCATCTTTGAAGATTGTGGGGCAGTCATACCCTGTTTGTAGAACTTTGTGACCAGTTCTTCGATCTGTGAAATGTATGCCACATGGTCCGTTGTGACAGGCTTTCAGAATGTCAAATATTTCATCTTCACGGACACATCTTTTGATGTGCATATTTGCCCCAGTATGAAATAGGTAGCCCCCAATCCAAGAAAATCGGGTACTATGCTGTACAATCTGTTTTCTTTTATTGGGGGTAAGATGCTTTGGTAATTTACCTATTGCTAAATAATTTGCAACATCAGCATACTAAGGTGTTTTGACAATAACAACAAATAAATGTTCATCTGGAAATTGATCTTCGACTACTGTTATGTCCACTGGCTTCGGCATTCGTGAAAGAAAATCAGCTACAAGATTCTCTTTCCCAGGTCGATCTTTTATTGTGATGTCAAATACCTGCAATAAAATCAACCATCTTGTTACTCTACCATTTGTAATTAGTTTATTTGATAAATATTTTATGGCAGAGTGATCTATATATAAAAAAATAGGATATCCAGTGATATAATTTCTAAATTGATTTACAACATGTATTACAGCTAAGAATTCTTTTTCAATAACAGTATAGTTTATCTCAGTAAGAGACAAATTATTGCTAATATAATATATTACATATGGTTTTTTTTCTTCTTCCTGCCCAAGGAATGCTCCAATAGCTGTGTCTGAGGCATCTGATGAAATTTGAAATGGTAGGTCCCAATTTGGACCTCTAACCACTGGGGCTGTTGACACAAGAGGTTTTAGATCCTCAAACGCACGATCGCATTTATTTGTCCAAACAAGATCAGCATTCCTTGTTAGTGCGTATAGAGGTGTAGCTATTTGAGAAAAATGTTCTATAAATCTCCTATAATAACCAGAAAATCCAAGAAAATTATGTACCTCTATCTGTGTGGTAGGAGTAGGTATTAACAAAATTATTTGAATTTTGGCTGGATCTACTTGTACTCTAGCTGCTGAGATATGATGAGCTAGGATGAGTCCTTCAGTCATCATCATATAACACTTTTCATCGCTCAAGCAGAGCCTGGTGGAAATACATTGTTGCAGCACCTTTTCTAATGTGTCTAGTGTTGAGTCGAAATCATCTTTGTATGGTGTGAAATCATCCATGTATACTTCGAACCCTTCATTTATTAAATATGAAAAGATGCTGAGGATAGCCCTTTGAAATGTGGCAGGGGCATTGCATAGGCCAAATGGTAAGACTCTGTAGGAAAACGTTCCCCAAGGACAAGTAAAAGTAGTTTGTCCTAGTATTCAGGGGCAATCTGAATCTGATTGTACCCACTAAAGTCATCCAAGAAAGAAAAGAATTTCTTTCCTGCTAATGTATCTAATACCTAGTCAATGAATGGAAGGGGAAAGCGGTCTTTCTGGGTTGCTTTGTTTAATTCTCTATAATCTACACAAATCCTCCACTTTCCATTCTTCTTTGGCACCACTACAAGTGGAGAGACCCATTTGCTATTGGAGATTGGGTAAATAAAGTTCACATCCAAAATTTTTTGTAATTCAGCTTTCACAATGTCTTTCAGATGGGGGTTAAGCCTCCATTAGGGTTGGCGAATAGGTCTCGCATCTTTTTCTATATAAATGTTGTGTGTACATAGCTGGGGATCGATTCCCTTCATGTTCGGATAATCCCATGCAAAAGCTTCCTTGTATTTTCTCAGTAGTTGGACCAGCTTCTCTTCTTGTTTAGTAGTTAGGTTATTATTGATGTTTAAGGTTTTTCCTAGCTCAATCTCTATAGTTTTTCTATTTGAAATAGAGGTAGTAGGTATTGTTTGATCATGAGTGTCTTTAAGAGGATCTTCTTCTAGTTCATTGTCAAATGTTTCCTCTATCATGTGACATTGTACGTGGGATCTGGATTCAGGTTGGTTAATGAAGTTGTTAATAACATCATCCTCTGTTTGATCTTTGAAATTGAGGGCATCTTCTATGCTTAATATTTTTGGTAAGGTATGATACATGATGTTTGTTAGTTTTTATTATTGTTACATTTGGCTGGGTTGGAGGGTATAGGCCTAGATTCTTGATGTTACTCCCTCTAGTTATGGTCATACTACCTTGTCAGCAGCCAATATAAGTATCAACGGTTGCAAGACAAGGTCTGCCTAAAATTAACGGATGTCCATCAAGTCGATTTTTGGGGTTTATTATCAGAAATTCGGAAGGGTATTCCCAGGGATCAACAGATACCATGACATCATGTAGTGTGCCTTCCGGCCTAACCACTAATCAGTTAGCCAGTTCTAATAAAATGGAAGCTGTTTCTACTGATGTAATGCCCATTTTTTGACAAGTGGTGGTTGTTAAATATTAATTGCAGCCCCTAAATCAACTAAGGCATTTGAAAAGGTTTGTCCATCGATTTGCATTTTCACTATTGGATTTCCTTGGTCTTCATATTTGACGGGTGCTTCTCTTCCTAATAATAGGTTAGGTAAGGTGCCAACTACTTTGACTGTTGGGTTATTTGTTATTCTCCTCGGTTTCTTTATACATAGCTCTTTGATGGTCTTTGCATATATTGGGATATCTTGGATAGCTTGGAGGAGTGGGATTTTTATGTACAAATTATTTAGTTCTCCTAGAATATTAAAGTTAGGATGTTCTATAGGGTGTGGTATAATTAATCGTTCTGGGAATGGGGGATAAGATGTGTTTTCTTGGTCATGAGTTTGCTTTCTGACCACATCTTCTTGTAATGGTTGTTCTGCGGATAACTGATTTTCAACTTGAACATTTTTATCTCCCTCTGTTTCTATGATGCGCCCAGACCTTAATTGAAGGTCATTGCTCTGACTCTAGTGTTTCAATTATTTGAACAGATTAAACCGGTTTGCTATTTGGGTTCGGGTTGGGTTGGGCTGGGAGTTGCAGTCTTAAATTGGACTGGGGATTTTTTTGTAGTGATGGTAGTGTAGGTTGAGGGAGTGGAATGGTTCCTACTCACTGATTCATTGGTCTTTGTCAGTTTGTCTGCCAAGCTTGACTCTTCGAAGTGGGAGGGGACCATTGTGTTCGATACGCATTGTTTTGCCATTATGGTGGGGCGTAGGGAAAATTTGGCCAATTAGATTAGCTTGCTTGATTCGGCCATAGTGATGATGAAGGGAATGGTTGTTATCACCAATTTGAGAAGGGAAGCTTATTTTGCCACATTTTGTTATATTACTGAGCATGATATTGGGGAGACTGGAAGGAAGAAGATGGATCGGGGAACATATCTGATTGTCGCAACTGCCATTGATGGTGCTGATTAAGTAGGTAGATCGGTTCTTTTTCTTCTTTTGCTTCTTTGTATAATGCTTTCAAACTAGGAAGTGAGGGGCAACTCTCTGTAGAGTGGTATTTTGTACAAATGGTGCAAACTTGAATCGCATCTAATGGGCACTCTTTGTGGCTGTGTTTCTTTCTGCATTTGGGATAGAATATTGCCAGATTTTTCTCTGCCTCTGCTTGTTTTTGTTTCACTTGCATAAAATCAAGCTACATTGTCAGAGTCCCCAATATATCAGTTTTGAAATTTTCTAATAAATTTCCAATTTCTGCACGAGTTACTCCTCCAAAGATCTTGTTGTCCCTTGTAAACCTGTCATGTTCTGCTAGTTTTAGCCTTGTGATGCCTCGTGAGCTTCTAATACATAAATCAATGATGTTAGCAAAATTTCTTGATAGATATCTCATTTTCCTATAATATTTAATATTTCAATCCATTGTTCCTTCATACCTTTAATTAATGTTGTTTTAAATATATTTTCAAGTAAGGGTAATGATGCATAAGGATATCTTTGAAGATTATACTGAAAACATTCAACATATTCTTCTATTGTCTCATTAGGTCTAGCTACCATCTGAAATATTTCATCCTTTAATTCTCTGGACCTACAATAATCCTGATATTTCTTTAGGAAAGCACCTTTCATCTGATCCTAGTCATTTATAACACCTCCACCCAACCCCATAAACCATCGTAAACCAACTCATTTTAATGTAGAGGGAAATAGTTTCAGCTTTTGGGGATTGGTGGTATAGTCAGATCCCCGACACAACACATCGAATTCAAACAAAAATGCATCTAGGTCTTTCAATGTTAGGCCATGAAATGTACAGATATGCTGGAGAGGAATTGCCTTCATAGGTGCATTGACTACAGTATCTACAATGGGATATTGTAGTGTGGAGGTTTGGGGTGTTTGCTAGTTCTGGGCCATTTGGTCAAATATGTGCCAATAACCTTCCGGGATTTCTAAGAGGGTATTTCTAGGTTGGTTAGACAAAGTAGGAAAGGCCTTAACAAGAATGGCCTTAACAACACTTCCTTTATCTAGGATGATGAAAGTTCATCATGTTGGGGAGATTTTAGCTCTTGAGGTTCTTCGTTCTGGATGATTTTGTAGCACTTCCCTTATCCGGGCTACTTAATGGCTGAATTATTCTAAGAGGAGATGTTGGTTCTTTAGTCTCCCCTATTTCTCCTTTCTCTTCGCAGAGATTACTAAGGTTCCCTTCTTGCAATGATTTTGGACTAGAATTCTCAATTTCTTGAAAATCTTGCTCCTCAGTTTGGCTATGCACCTCAGTAAAGGCTATAGATGGTGATCCTATGGCCTGAAGGGAACTAGTAGCAACTTTTCTAGGTCCTACTGAAGGCTAAGATTCTGCTTTTGTAAGGATTTCGTCTATAAAGGTCGATTGGCCAAGGGTCACTGACCCCTTAGCTTTATCATGCTTGGGTAGTGGTTTAGGATTATTCTAAGATTTTTTTTGCATAGTCATGCACACAAATCAAATGTTAATCTCTACCCAAAACAACAACAAATCTATAGCAAAGCGGGCAGGGGAGCAAGGCTGTTACATGCTCTATACATAGGTTCTTACCTTTCGCTCTTAAAACCCAATTCTCTCCTAGCAAGTGCTTACACTACTCTCAAAAGAAATAATTGGCTACACTCTTCCTCGGAAATAGCGCCAAAATGTCAAGCAATAAAAAGGGTCTTTTTCACCACTATTTACCCTACATTAATTGTCAATCCAGGTACGATTTGTTATCTCAAAGAGTATACTCAGTCTGAGGCAGTCACTTGTCAAGAGTAATGCTAGTAGTATAGTGCTTTTGCAGAGGTAAATAAATGCTAGAAACAAACCCTAAATGTAATGGCAAGAAACTGAAATGCTTTTGTAATTAAATCATTCATTTAAGAAACTATAGCACTCATCAGTCAAGGGTCTAGTAATCGTAACTCTTCCCTTTGTAAACTGATGCAAATGAAAAGAAATCAAAGAGATCTCCAATCTAGGAACCAGACAACAATAGTCAATGTTCACTACAGTAGCAGACCATTCTGTTCACACCAAAGCAATTACTTAAAATGATAATTCAATTAACAGAAAAGGGAACAACAACTAATCTATTGAAAAAGATCAAACAACAAGCTTTAACATACAGAAATGAATGAAGCAACAATCATATTCTAAATGAATTAAGCAGCAATCTTTAACTCAACAATGATTTGAATAACAAATGAACAATGGAACAACAAACTAAAGTAATTCTACGAAATATTGAACAACAACTGAATGCATAGTGAACTAAATCAAATGTTAACACACAATGAAGTTATAATGATGGAATCAGTGATCTGAGTCTTTAGCATAATAAATATTAACCACGGTGATAAAGAAATAACAATTGTAGTTGCAATGGAACAACAGTCCAAATGAATAGCAATCACACTTAGAGGTAAATCGTAGCTAAATAAACAATAATACCGATCTGTAAATGCACATCATTGTTACTTTGTAAATGAACAATAATGTTAATCAGTAAAGGAACAATAATGTTACAAAGCAATGCCAATCTGTAAGGGAAGAGCAATGCGATACGATTTCAGAACGAACAACATAACATTTCAGTTGCTAAAGATAACCTCACTATTCAAATATGGATTAAATATAACAGAGCTAGTACACGAAATGATAAGGAACAACAAATTACTGAATGAAGCAAGTAAAAGAAATCAAACCACACACAACTTGGAATTGGAAAATAATGGTACAGAAAGAAAATAATTCACTAGGGCCAAGCCCTTAGCCTCCAGGGATGCACTGTTGTGGTTACTTCAGAATCAAAGATGGAACATCAACAAAGTTTATGTATTAATCATGAAAATAGAGTTACAGTAATCACTCTTCAAAGAGATTCAATGATCAATGTTTAGTTCACAACAGTATATTCTATAAAAACAACAATAATCCCCCTGGGCTAGCAATGTTGTCCCTTTTTATAGTGGCCAGGCGGAAATACCAATGGTACAAATATTCTTAAGGTAGCGATCCCTTAGGATCAAAGGATCCTGAGGGATTCACCATATCATTATTCCTCAGTTATCGCTTCATCCTCTTGCGTTGATTTTGTATCTCTTCATCCCTTTCCTGGCTTATGCGCTTTGATCTGGATTTCCTTTTGTGGATGCGGTTCCCTGTCAAAGGGACATCAGTTGGTTTCGTCTTGTCTTTTCCTTTGAAATGGCAATCTTTCATTTTATTCATTTTCTGCATACGAAAAGGTAATAATTAGTCATTTTATGTTACTCACAAATCTCTTAAACTTTATCATAATCCTTCATCATATTCTCATTTCATAATGTAAGGAAGTTATGAATTAAAGAAAAAGATAACAAAATAAGTGGCAATTACATGCCTTCTCTATTGCTCAACAAACTTAAACCAACCCAACAGTCTAACAATCCCCTATCATAAAAACTAGGACATAATTTATACATTTAAAAAAACCCATATATGGTTCGAAGTAAAGGAGGCTACTAATCTAATCCATTGGCTAATAGAAATGTTAAAAAATATCGATTTTAGCCATATTGTGTCTGATCCATGACTAATAGCATGGATTAGACAAAATTCATTACATCTCTATAGCTTTCCTCCAAATGACCAACGAGAAAAGGTTTCTGAATCTGGGCGGTGTTGTTGGCAAATATGAAATGGCCAATAGGATAGAAACCATATATGATATTTTCCCCACAAAACCCATGTTCCTGTTTGTCTTAGATATTTGTGGAACATGGCTAACCACCGATGTTCTTGCACAAAATTTGGGCGCTTATAGGAAATCTGCGACCGCAGGAATTTCAGAGTGTTTGCAGGAAATAGGATTACACAACTATCTGCAGGAATTATGGCCCTGTTTCCAGATCAAAACAAATCTACACAAGAACTTAATATTAGTTTCCATGGTAATTAAATAAATAACATCTAGCTAAGGAATACTCAAAGTAAGGTAAAGACATATTTTAGCATTAATTTGCATACCTTCAGCCTACGACACCCTTTTTGCAAAAAAATAAGTATTATAAAAAATAGGCATAATAGCAGTTAAATATAGTTCAAAATGGGAGAGGTAAAGTATGGAAAAGGGTGTCAAAATCAGGCAAAACCAAGCCCGAACATGCATCATCATAGAACTCTAGTCATACATGGAATTTATATTCGATTCTCATCAAATTTTTTGTCATAAAGAGAATTTGTTTGCTATAAGATTAGCTTATTCCATTAGTAATGGAGATATCTAATATTGTAGCAAATTTCTCTATATTTGTTGTAATGTTATGATATAGAAAGTTAAAGTTCCCATCAATCTAGAATTAAATTTGAATTTTTGATAGTTTAGGTCATTTTAGAATTCAAAAAACTCATATCCTCCTTTATCCACCACGCGCATAGATCTTTCTTACATGGTTGAATTCTACTCATGCTTGAAAATTTTAGTAAGAATATTGAAGATTAAAAACTCTTTCTCTGATGTTTTCCATCATATAGTAAAATTAGATCTAAGTTTCAAAATATTTGTCACACTATCGACCTTCTTAATATTTTAACTTAGCAAAACTATCAAGGAGCGGTTCTCTTAATCTTCTTCGATAATAAAAACACAATTATAAATAATTCCAAGTAATTGATGAGCCTCATAAATGGGTAATTATATGGGCTCATTTTAACTCCTAACCTAGTCAAATCAACCATTCTCTTAGCTTATTGTATGATTTTCTGATTATATTTATGCTTATGGAGTGAGTTGAGTTAGTTATGATGCCATGTGGTCTAGCATGTGTTTAATGCAGATTATTGATGAATTTTGAAGTTAAATTCAAGGATCCAATGCAAAAAGAATAAGACTTATAAGAGGGAATTCCCCTCATTTATTTCTCCTCACTTTGAATTCCCCTTAATTCAACTCAGAGTATAAGCAGCCAAATCATGCACTAGAAGGCAACCGAGCAAGTGGAGGATGACTGATGATTATCTCGAGTTTTGAGAACCAAGCCTCCCTAATTTTAAGGAAGTTGTTGGTAGCTTCATTTGTATAAGTAGAGAGGCCTAGGGCCTCACTAGGGTCAGAATTTTGTTGATTTTTTGCTTATGTAAACTCTTCTCCAACTTCCAGCTCATTATTTTTGAGATAGTTTCATGTAATCTTGTTATTGTTTTGATAATAAAGATGGAATCCTTTTTGAGCTAGCATTGAGTTACCTCAGAGGGCTGAAGGTCTTGGGTTAAGGCCCAATCCAAGCAGCCAAGCTCCTCTTTACTTGTACTTATATGTTTTATTTTAGTTTTTAGATTAGGTTGTTGTGAGATGTATTTATTTTATGGTTAAGATTAGGTTTCTTTTGATGATTCAGTGTTTTTCTTCCATTTTTTCTTCCTATAGTAGGTTAAGGAGTGATAAAAATAAGATTCAAAAGGCTAGCAATAGTTCGTTGGCCTCACTTCCTCCCTTTGGGACCATGATTTGAGGCAAAGACCCTCTTGCTACCCCAAAAATACAGATTTTTCTCATTCATAGGACTTCTAGTGTTTGCAGCTTTTAGTAGTTCAATAGTCCAGCTTTGCATTGCTTCAGATCTTCTTCATCATGCTCATTTCTTTATTTGCAATAGTCTTCTTTCATGCTTTCCTTTCTTGTAGCATTTCTCAACATTTCCTTTCATAGATCATAGTTTAGATTAGTTCAATGCAAAAATCTATTTTTCTAGATGCACTCATTTCATTGCTTGTTTTGATCTTATTGGTTGACTATCAGTTCCTTTGTAGCAGATCTCTTCTCGCAATATGCCCACTTATCATCCATCACATCCTCCATCTGATCCATTCCCTATAGGTCACCCAAATATCACCTTAATTCTGCCTTAGTTTCCTGCATTTTCCATAGAACTTCTTCCTCTCTCCTTGAGCAACCCCAATCATCTTCCTCTCTCCTGGTGATTCTCTATAGACCTTAGGCACCCTAACACCTCATTCCAACCTTCATCCACCTTTTCCACCCACTCTCAAACCCTCAAAACGATGAATAATACTCTCGGCCTTCTCTTGTAAGCCTCAAGTAGTGGCCCTGTTTTCCTCTTGTAGATTTCCTGTGTCCTCCTGTAGATTTCCTGTGTCCTCCTTTAGACTTTCTTGTAGGATTTCTTTTGAAGGCCGAGTGTGGGAAAATCCTCCAGAAGGCCACCTGAGACCTCCTAGGACCCATCCACACCATCCTACATCCTCTGAAGTCCCAAATCCACCCACCAACACCACCTATTTTCTACCACATTCACACACAATAAATTATATGCATGTCAAATTCACATAAAAATACATAAAAATCCAAAAAAACATTTCTTGGTTATTTACTCCCATAAGTAGCTTAGTTAGATGTTGTTTTCTTCCTTGAGTAGGTAATGGAATTCCTTTCATGGTTTTCATAGTGCTTTCTGCAAAAGTAGGATTAGTTGGTTAATTAGGGTTTACTAGATTTGCTTTATATTTCAGTATTTCTCCTTTTTGTAGTTAGAGTAGCACATATATAGTAATCTTTCTCTCCTTTCATCACATATCAAGCTTCTTCTAAAATCCATAGAAGTGGGCTTGAGCTCCTAGTGATCTTGCACCGGCTGACCAAGTGACAACTTGCAGTAAGAACTAGTACTTGTGCATATAGCACCGATGCTTCCAAGTTTGTTATAAGCTACCAGGTTGATAAGAGTAAAGAAGGTAGCCTAGGAGTTGTAGCGTTATTGTTACAATACTGGTGCTCACCATCTTTTTGGTGCTATTTCCGAGGAAGCGTTAGAGTATTTTTTGATTACTACTTTCTTCTATTTTCTATTGTAACATTTTGCTAATAGTTTATTTCACGAAGAGTAGACTAGCCATTTCCTTTCCTTTCAAGTTCTGCAGTTCCTTGCTTTCCTTTTTAATTCTACGAATTGCATTTCAGCAAGAGTAGACTAGTCATTTCCTTTCCTTTCAATTTTGCATTTCCTTGCTTTTCTTTTCAAATTTTGCAAATTTCATTTCAACAAGTTTATTTCAGTTAGTTTCAATTTGTTTTGTTCAATCAATATTAGTTTTGCAGGTACTGTTAGTGTGGGGAAAAAAGAAACAAAAACCAATCAAAAGATTTCCTTTCATGCCTCGTAGGAATAGAGATAACTCAGGAGAAATTTTTCCCAACACCCCCACTACTTTACACAGCCAACCTTCTCTCTTCTTTGGCGGCTGCGATTAAGAAGAACCCTTAGGTGAACAACAAGACATATTTGGAGAACATATAGGGAAAGAAGAAGAAGAAAACTTTCCTTTGGAGCTAATGGCAGAACACAGAAATGCCAGGGGGAATGGAGAGAGAATAGAAGGTACCTTTCCCATTCAGGAGACAAATGGAGACACCAAAGTGAAGAATATAAGCCCTTCCACCCTACCTCATTTCCATGGTCTGACTACAGAAGATACTGACACCTTTTTGTTCAAGTTTGTTGTTATCTGTCGAACCTATGACTATGCAGAAGATGAGAAAGAGTTGAAAATGTTCCCTTCTACTCTCAATGAGGTAGCACCATGCTGGTCCATGGGATTACCTAGAAATAACATCACAAATTGGGCTCAGATGAAGCAAGCCTTTAACAACAAGTATTGAGACTATTGTAGGTCAAAAGATACTAAAGAAGATATTTTACGAATGACTATAGGAAGTGATGAATCCCTGGAAGACTATGAAGAGAAGTTCCAACTCAGTTACAAAAGGGCCAAGTGTACACTTGACCCTGAGTCTCTAAAGTTGGTCCTGCTCAGAGGAATTCGGGAAGATATTTTAGACACCCTCCATGTATTGGTCGGGGGATACATCTACCAACTATCATATGAGGACATAAAGACTATTTTTAGAAACCATTCTAGAGTAGCCAGAAAGAAAGGTAGGGGGAGTCAACCCATAGCCAACACTTCTTCCTTTAACTCATCCATTAAAGGAGAAATTTGAAACATGCTAGAAGACTTCAAGAGTGAGATGTTGCAGACTCTTGCCATGCAAATGGATACCTTACATATCAAAAGGAAACAAGAGGAAGTAGAGAGGGCTTTGGCCATTTCTTGCCCTAGATGCACTAGGAGGCATGTTAGGAATGAATTCCCATTAAAATCTATAGAGGTTTGTTCAGTCTGTGAAGAGAATCATTCTACAGATAAGTGCCCTTCCTTTCCCATACTTAAAGTTGTATATCAAGGGGATGAGGGAGTCACTAAATAACTTTATTACATAAACCAAAGGAGGCTGCATGGACCTAGACCATATCAGCAGGGGATGTAAGGGACATCTCAGGCATATTACAACCCCAACCAAGTCACTTCCATACCTTCTTAGAGACCCCCTACTCATCCTTTCTAGTCCACAACTCCTTCTTGGTCCTTCTCATCTCCATATCATGCCCAAGCGACCACCCATTCATTTCAATCATATGCTCAGCCATAGCCTCAGTGGAATGCATCTCATCAGGGGTGGAGGCCCTAATACAACTCTCCTCCCGCTATTTCGCCTCCAACACCTGCGCAACCACAACCGTTACGTCCTGCTCCACCAAAGCAACTTCAAATGCCTACCCAGCCAAATCCGAACCTGAACAACAAATAGGCTCAACAGGTATATAGTGGGGAACCAACATGCCTGACTTATGCTGTGGAGATTCAGGAAATTAATTTGCAATCTAGGAAAGTTCTCCCAGATAGCTAGCCTCCACCGAGGGAGGTTGAGGAAGATAAAGATGAAAGTAAACCTAAAGCAAATCCACCCTTTCCTGAGAGACTATCCACGACAGTCCAGCCTACCCTAGAGGAAAATGAACTCCTGGGAGAATTGAAACATTTATGTGTGAAGATACCACTTCTCCAAGCCATAAAAGATGTGCCTATCTATAATAGGTTGATCAAAGAGAAGTGCTTTAGTCATCCAGGAAGGTGCAAGAGAGATGCCCCAACCATCAATGTCATAGGGCAATTTTTCGACCTGATGTTAGGGCAGGTAATATGTCCAAAATATATGGACCCTAGAAGCCCAATAGTTGATGTCCACATTGATGGCACCATGATCGCACACATCTTGATTGATCTGGGAGCTACCATTAATGTGATGACAAAGGACACAATGCTCAAACTCAACCTCCAGGGCTCTTTGAGGAAGACCATGACCATGCTACAGCTTGTAGACCGCTCCACCGTGACCCCTGAGGGGATTGTGGAAGATGTGATGGTATCCATTGATTCTTGGGAGTACCCTGCTGATTTCTTAGTTCTCCAGCCAAAGGCAAAGCTCACTGGGTATCCCCTCATTTGGGGAAGACCTTGGTTGGCTACCGTCGATGCCTACATCAGCTATCCAGTTAAGAACATGACCATAAAGAATGAGTACATGTCCAAACAGTTAATCCTATATCCTCCTGCCCAACCCTTGCTAGAACATGATCTACCTTTCTAGTTGGAGGAGGAAGATGAGGATGAAGTCTATTCTACAGCTTTGTGCATTAGAAATCGCCACGTGGGGAAAAACGCAAGATGAGGATGATGTGATTGAAAATCTGATTCAGAATCCACCTCCCAATGTATCACCATGAGAGGACATAGTAAGCGAAACCCAAAACAGCCCCTAAACTGATCTTTGTGCAGCCAAATCCACTCCTCTCCATGTTAGGAATATAGATTTCGGCCTAGAAAGAACCTTGAAAATCAATCCATCCCTATCCACTTCCCAGGAGAAGGAACTCTGTAGCGTGCTGAGAAAACACCAAGATGCCTTCGCCTAGAGTTATAAGGAGATGAAGGGAGTGCACCCTTCATTATGCACTTATCATATATACATCAAGGAGGATTGCAATCTAGTCAGGTAGCCTCAAAGGAGGATGAATCTAGCACTTAAATATATTGTTAAGGAAGAACTGCAGAAATTGATTGATGCGAGATTCATCTATCCCATATCTGACAGTGAATGCGTCTCTCCTTTGGTGCTAGTGCCCAAGAAAAATGATAAGTGGAGAATCTGTGTTGACTATCAGGAATTGAACAAAGCCACTAAAAGGGACCATTTTCCTTTACCTTTCATAGATCAAATGTTAGGCGATCTGGCAGGAAAAAGTTTTTCTCTTTCCTAAATGGGTTTAGCGGGCACAATCAGATTCAAATCAGCCCAGAAGACCAAGATAAGATCACTTTCACTTGTCCTTAGGGTACCTTTGCATACTGGGTCCTTCCTTTTGGCTTGTACAATGCTCTAGGCACTTTCCAAAGAGTGGTAGTGAGTATATTTTATGAATTGGTTCATGATGCAGTAGAAATATACATGGATGATTTTACTCCTTATGGTTCTGACTTTCAGGAAGCTTCGTCTAACTTGGGAAAAGTTATGGATAAGTGTATTGAAATGAACTTGTCCCTCAGTCCAGAAAAATGTGAATTATTGATGACTGAAGGGACCGTGCTAGGTCATGCAAAATCTTAGCAAGGACTACAAGTGGACCCCCAACAAAATTGTCATCATCCAAAGGGTCCCACCTCCTCAAGAGGTAAGGGATGTCAGAAGTTTCCTAGCCTTAGCTGGGTATTACAGGAGATTCATTAAAGATTTCAGCAAGCTAGCCTCTCCTTTGTTTGGCCTCTTAGACAAATATGTTGAGTTCATATGGTCAGAAAAATATCAAGAAGCCCTAAATACCTTGAAGAAAAAACGTGTGACTGCCCCAATTCTGAGAGGCCCAAACTGGGCCCTACTTTTCCACATTCACACAAATGCCTTGAACAAAGCAATAGGAGCAGCCTTAGGACAAATTGATGAAAAGTTACCTTATGACATACACTTTATAAGCAAAAACTTGTCAAAGGTAGAGTTAAACTATATAATGACCGAGAAGGAACTCCTAGTTGTCGTGCATTCCTTAAACAAATTCAGACATTATATCACAGGCTATCAAACCTTTGTGCACACTGATCATGTTGCAATTAGATATTTAATGAACAAACTAGATGTAAATGCTCACATTATCAGATGGTTGCTCCTACTGCAGTAGTTTGATTTGACCATTATTGATAAGCCTGGTAAAGAAAATGTTGTTGCTGACTTTTTTTCTAGAGTAAATTTGCCTGCAGGTGAACAAGGAATGGTGGATGACCAAATGGCAGATGAACACCTATTTTCTATCTCAGTACTCTCCCCATGGTTTTCTGATATAGCAAACTACTTGGTTTCATCACAGTTCCCACCACACCTGTCCTCAAAAGAGAAGAACAAGATAGTAAGGAAAAGTGCCCCTTTCACCTAGATTCGGGGCAATCTCTTCAAACTTGGCCTAGATCAAATCTTGAGAAGATGTGTCAGGGAGGAGGAAGTCTTTGAAATCCTCCTGACCTATCATGATGGGCCTTGTGGAGGTCATTTTGTGGTAGAAATAACTTCCTTTAAGATATTGCACACAGGCTACTACTGGCCCACTCTTCATTAGGATGTGAGGAGATATACCATCCAATGTTATCGGTGTCAGAGGATGGGGAAACCTACTCCAAAGGATGAGATGCCCATGCAACTTCAAGTGACCTTTGAGCCATTTGAGAAGTGGGGCATGGACTTTGTGGGTCCTATCATCCCTCCTTCAAAGTAGAAACAATACATCATTCTATGCAACAATTACCGAAAAAAGTGGGCAGAGACAAAACCAATCAAAGCAACGATAGAGGAAAAAGTAGTTGAGTTTTTGAGAGAGAACATATTTTACAAGTTCGAGTATACAAGGGAGTTGGTCACAGATCAAATTAGTCAGTTCACTTCCAATTTGGTTGAAAACCTACTCACACATCATAGAATCAAGCACAGGACTTCCACCCCTTACCATCCACAAGCCAATGGGCAAGTGGTTGTCTCTAACAGAGCATTGGAAGGGATCTTAACAAAGGTAGTGAGCAGTAGCAGAGAAGAATGGGAATATAGATTAGTTGAGGAAACTTGGGCCTACAACACAACATGGATAACCACCGCAGTGTTCACACCCTATGAGCTATTCTATGGGATGAAAGCTTTGATGTCAATAGAATTTGAATTCAATATCCTAAGGATGGAATTTCAACTGGACCAAGACCTCAGTCATGCACAGAAATAAATATTACTTCAGCTCAATGGATTGGACGAACACAGATTGCAGGCCCTTCTCCATAAATAGGTAGTTCAGCTTCGAAGAAAGATATGGCATGACAAAAATATCAAGGAGAAGTAATTCCAAGAGGGAGATTGGGCACTACTCTATGATTCAAGATACAAAGACTTCAAAGGCAAGCTGAGGACAAGATGGCTGGGACCCTACACTGTGGAGAAATGCAATGACAATGGTTTAGTTCTGATCAGAAGAATTGATGGTGAAGCCATCCCCATGCTTGTTAATGGACACTGGTTGAAAGTCTACAAGAAACCCCTCTCTAAGCGAGAGTTCATTGAAGATCTGAATAAGACAGTGATGGTAGTGGAGCATTTCTTAGCCTCCACTTACCCCACTCACTAAAGAAAAGGAAAAAGAAATAAAAGAAAAGACTCAAGTGAAAACCTCCATGAGGCACTTGAGTCCCATCATTGGGTTGAAAACCTCTTTTGAGGGAGCCCAGTGATGTCAAAAAAGAAAAGAAGAAAAAAAAAGAGAAAAAATAAGTTCCCTAGGTGAAAGCCTCCCTTGGAGGTGCCCAGGGCAGACAATTAGGGTAAAAATCTCCTTGAGGTGCCCTAGTTGTTTTCAAAAAAAAGAAAAAAAAGAGAAAAGTAAAAGTCAATTTTCATTTGCATTGCAGGTTGCTGGAGGGCTACACGAAGGAGAAGAAGGTGCCAAAGGAATCCTGACATCCACACCAGCACCTATCCTATCTTCTCCACACTTCTCTCCATCATTTTTGGCATTTCTTTCACCCACTCTGGTTCTTTTTCAAAAACTGTGTTTTCTATAAGAGGCTCTGTGTTTTCTACAGAATGCTCCTGTAGGAATTATAGAGAGCTAGAAATGAATTGAAAGGAAATTTGAGGGATAGGGAAGCTTCATGAATAATATATAAACCCTCCTACAGTCTTCAAACCTCCTTTCCATCATTTCCAAGCCTACATCACAACCTCAAGAATCATTCTTCTTCCTGTCCAAGAAAAACACAGAAAAACAGTTTTTTAGAAAAAGAGAAAAAGACAAAAATATGATAGGAAGTAGCACCATCCACCTCACCTGAAGCCTAAATATTACCTCTCCATCTCTATCTACATCTTTGGCATCCTCCTTGAAGTAACAAGAATAGAAAGAAGCTGAAGTTTCAAGGGGAGAAGCAACTACAGGAGCTCCTATAGGAATTCCTGTTGCAGCTGATCCCATCAAAACCCAGCAGCAGCAGCAGGAGAATGCACATAGAAAGGTTGAGAAGGCACCTGAAGCTCATACCGAACCAGAGAAGAACCTGCACAAGAAACAACCACACATTAGCAAGCAGACAACATGCATCAAAATAAATCAAGGCATGCAGCAGAGATAGAGCCGCAACACCTCACAACAAATACATTTGGATCACAGGTAAGTGACTAACTCGCTCCTCTATTTGCATTTGTGTAATTAGGGGTCATGCGAAAGCAATGAGAGGGTTGAGGTTAAATGAGGGAAAGGTGGCCAGTTAACTTGGCCACCTTCATCTAGTTACACTCCACTCATCCAAGATGTCACCCACACATGCGCACAGTCAACTCAAGAAAGATGTCAAGGACAGGTAGTGGAGGATGTGTGAACTCTGATGAAATCATGACGGATGATTACGAGGAGGGGCCATGATTACAAGGAAAGTGGGGACCAATAGTCCAAATATAGCCAACGTATACTTTGCCAGCTCACCCCCATCACCAAAAAATATCCATAAAGGGTAACAAGTACTCCTCCCCGAGCACTCTCACCACCTTTTCCTTCATTCTCTCCTCGTAACTCAACTACAACTTTCTCCTTGTGCCCCCATAGCCTTGTAACCATCATCCTCCATCGATTTGTCCCATACTCCTGCTCTTTCTGTTCTCTACAGGAGCAATTACAGGTTCTACAGGAGCACCTACAAGAATTCTGCAGGATGGATAGTAGGCTTCTACAGGAGGGGCAGTGAGTTGTTTTGAAGGGAGAAAACATGGGTTTTAGCACGATTTTCAGTCTAAGGAGGTAGGTACCATGCACTCCCCCATTGAATATCAATATATGCAAGAAGTGGTTTGAATTTGAGGAGGGAATAAAGCCTTTAGGAGGAGAAAATACATAAAAAAAAAATATGCTTATTTTTTAAAAGAAAAAACACAGTTTCCTTTGTTTCTTTGTTTTTCTCAAAAATTGTTGTCTCCATCTCCACATTTGGTTTCCTAAAAGAGTACAAACCAAATGAAAAGAGGATTTATGAGAAAGGAGCCCACCAACTCCACCAGGATCCATGCACATCAACGAGTGGTGGACATCTTCGTAAGGGAGAATTGGATGAACCTTTTTGAATAATTCCGAGGGTTTGATGAGGAGATTGCCAAAGAATTTGCCCACTCTTTGATCCCTCACTCAAGAACACATGCCATGGTCACCTTTAGAGGTCTTTCCATGGAGAAAACCCCTGAATTTAGCAGTAGAGTCACTAGCCTTCCTCTTGGGCTGCCTTGGAGTAAGGATGAAAAAGCAATTAGCCAAGTTGCCAAGATATTTTTTTTTCCAAAACAACGAAACCCCTATAGAGGATAAAAATGGCATTAAAAGGGCTAGCATACCATATCCTTGGGATGAGGTTAGCTACCAAATAATCAAATACATTTCCTGTGAGGGGAGGTACAGCATTTTCTATGGTTATCACTTTAGAATCCTTCATGAATTAAGGTATGGAATGGACATTCTAGCCCCTTAGAAGCTCAACATCCCCTACTTTGTCCTGCAGTCCCTCATTGACTCCAGTACTAAAGTTCAAGTAGGGAATTTAGAGTAGCTAGCTCACCATGGGTTAATCAAAATCCTAGTGTAAGAAGCCCTCCATACCTTTACACTCCCTATAGAATGGGAAGTCTTCCGAAACATGACAGCTGAGGATGACATAAAGGCCCTAACCTATGATATTAGTCCTACTGGCAGTGAGGAGGAAGAGTAGCAAGGGGGAGAAGGTGAAGCCACTGGTGACTTAGCATACCAAGGAAGGAAGGAGGAAGAAACTAAGATAGAGGAGGAGAAAGCTAAAGAAACAGAGCAAACAAAGATAGAAGAAGAGACAGAAGGAGGAGAAAAAGAGGCAGAAAAGGTAGAACAAGGAGAAGGGTCCCATAAGACTCTAGAAAGGGAGGCAGTAGCTCCCCTCACTACCCTCAGTACACCAATCAAGCCAAAACAAAAGAGAAAAAGGTAGGCCTCGATGTGTTTCAGGGCTAGGAAGAGCACAAGAATCAAAAGAGGAAAACCTTAGCCATCTTCAAAAGTGAAAATTGCAATTGAATATTCACCCTCTGCCCAAGGAAAAGAATCCCCTTCCAAGGCACCTGTCACATATGAAAGGAGGAATCCTAGATCTCCCACATGGAAAGAAAAGATAGAACTATAGGACCCAAAAATAGTTCTACAGGAGGCTTAGACAGTTCTACAGGAGACACTGTCAAAACTACAAGATACCCAAAAGCTTGAGGAAACGATGGAAGGATAGCCATAAGTCAAGGAGGAAGAAACAAAGCTACAAGAACCTGATTGCCAGCCTAGTCTTGCCTCCTACTACAATCTACTTGAGGGAGGAAGGATAATTCCACAAAAATTTGCAATTCCATTATTCCTTGAATTAGAGAAAGAGAGAATAAGAACACATAGGTGGATGCAAATAGCCAAATCCAAAGGAGTTGAGGATATTGGCCATATGGAAAGCAAATTCAGAGAAATGGGAAGATAGTTGAGTGCTATCAGAGACAGGGGAGAAATTACAAGAAGCCACCTTGAAACTGAAAATGAATTGCTAAGGAGGTAGCTGCAAGAGAAAGAGACCCAACTGGCATGCATGGCCAACTTATCCATGGAGGCATTGCAATGTAGAACACTAGAAAAATCCTATCCCCTATATCTCAAGGACCAATGGTTACAATTTCACATAAAGACTTTGGCACAAAGAGGCATAATTCCTTTCCAATATTACAGGTAGTTTATTGATCTGTGTGACCAAAACACATAAGAGGATAAGGAAAAGATGACAAAATTCTACCTACATAACATGGCCCTCACAGACATAAATGTGTGGGACCCTAATGCTAGGCTAGGGGACCTGCCACTAATGGCCATGGCCTTATGGATGAGCCATGAAGAGTTGAGGGTAGCAAAACTAAGAAGATTGATGATAAAAGAGAAAAATGAGCCATTAATGATAATATTTGAGCCATCAGATCCCATGGCACTCATCATAATACACAACTTGCTTGCCAATAATCATCATATTTCCTTAGATATATAAGTGATCAGGCACAAGCCATTGCACACTTTGAGGATATGCAAAGGCTACTTGGGGATGACGGTGTGTATGCATGCATGAGGAGATGGAACACCTTACCACACAGTCTGCAGATCAGGGAATATCATTCCCCCATGAGGATGAAGGAGGCATTAAGAAGAGTGCTACTGTATAAGCGCTCCATGTAGAGGTTGAAGGTCAACTGTATTGGCCTCAAACTGAGTCCCCAACTACTATTAGGCATGCTGGAAGGAAGAAGAGAAGAAGAATAGGAGGAGTAGTGGGAAGAGATAGAAAGGAAGGCAATATTCTATGATAAGGAAGAGGAGACCACATCAGAATCTTGGGATGCTAGGAAGGCCACCAAGGCCATAAAATATGAGGAGATGGACTAAGTTGCTCAGAGGATGAGAAGCACCTTCATTAGGGGGTTGATGATGAGCCTCATAAATGGGTAATTATATGGGCTCATTTTACCTCCTAACCTAGTCAAATCAACCATTCTCTTAGCTTATTGTATGATTTTCTGATTATATTTATGCTTATGGAGTGATTTGAGTTAGTTATGATGCCATGTGGTCTAACATGTGTTTAATGTAGATTATTAACGAATTTTGAACTCAAATTCAAGGATCCAGTGGACAAAGGACAGTGATAACTCAAATTGGACAAAGGAGATGACTTATAGGAGGCAACCCCCCTCATTTATTACTCCTCACTTCGAATTCCCCTTCATTCAGCTCAGAGTACAAGCAGCCAAATCATGCACTAGAAGGAAGCCGAGCAAGTGGAGGATGGCTGATGATTATCTAGAGTTTTGGGAGCCAAGCCTCCCTGATTTTAAGGAAGTTGATGGTAGCTTCGTTTGTATAAGTAGAGAGGCATAGGGCCTCACTAGGGTGAGATTTTTGTTGAATTTTTGCTTATGTAAACTCTGCTCCAACTTCGAGCTCATTATTTTTTAGGCAGTTTCATGTAATCTTGTTATTGTTTTGATAATAAATATGGAATGCTTTTTGAGTTAGCACTGAGTTACCTCAAAGGGCTGAAGCTCTTGGATTAGGGCCCAATCCATGCAGCCAATCTCCTCTTTATTTGTATTTGTATGTTTTATTTCAGCTTCTATATTAGATTGTTGTAAGATGTATTTCTTTTATGCTTAAGAATAGGTTTCTTTTGATGATTCAGTAGTTTGCTTCCATTTGTGCTTTCTATAGCAAGTTAAGCAGTGATAAAATGAAGATTCAAAAGGCTATAAATAGTGCTTTGGCTTCACTTCCTCCCTTTGGGACCATGATTTGAGGCAAAGACCCTCTTGCTGCCCCAATTACATAGATTTTCCTCATTCATAGGACTTCTATTGTTTGCATCTTTTAGTAAGTTAATAGTCCAGCTTTGTGTTACTTCAGATCTTCTTCATCATGCTCATTATTTTATTTGAAATAGTCTTCTTTCATACTTTCCTTTCTTGCAGCATTTCTCAGCATTTTCTTTCATAGATCATAGTTTAGACTAGTTTGATGCAAAACTCTGTTTTTCTAGATGCACTCATTTCATTGCTTGTTTGATCTTATTGGTTGACTGCCAGTTCCTTTGCAGTAGATCTCCTCTAGCAGCAGGCCAACTTATCAACCATCGCATGCTCCATCTGGTCCATGGCCTATAGGTCACCCAAATGTCAACTCAATTCTACCTTAGTTTCCTACATTTTCCATAGAACTTCTTCGTCTCTCCTTGAGAAAACCCAATCATGTTTCTCTCTCCTGGTGATTCTTGGTAGACCCTAGGTACCCTAAAACCTCATTACAACCTTCATCCACCTTATCCACCCACTCTCACACCCTCAAAACAGTGAAAACAGCTCTCGGCGTCCTCATGTAGGCCTCTTGTAGTGGCCTTGTTTCCCTCCGGTAGATATCCTGTGTCCTCCTATAGATATTCCTGTAAGATTTCTTTTGAATACGGAGTGTGGGAAAAGCCTCCAAAAGGCCACTTGAGACCTCCTAGGAACCATCCAGACCATCCTACATCCTCTCAAGTCCCAAAGCCACCCTCCAATGCCACCTATTCGTTGCCACATTCACACACAATAAATTATATGCATGTCAAATTCACATAAAAATACGAAAAGATGTTTTTTTATTATTTACTCCCACAAGTAGCTTAGTTAGATGTTGTTTTCTTCCTTGAGTAGGTAATGACATTCTTTTCATGGTTTTCATAGTTCTTTCTGCAAAAGTAGGATTAGTTGGTTAATTAGGGTTTACTGGGTTTGCTTTACGTTTCAGTCTTTCTCCTTTCTGCAGTTAGAGTAACACCTGTAGAGTAATATTTCTCTCCTTTAGTCACATATAGAGCTTCTTATGGAATCAATAGAAGTTGTCTTGAGCTCCTAGTGATCTTGTGCCAGCTAACCAAGTGACAACCTGCAGTAAGAACTAGTAATTGTGCATACAACATCGACGCTTCCAAGTTTGTTAGGAACTACCAGATTGATAAGAGTAAACAAGGCAGCCCAGGAGTCGTAGCATTATTGTTGCAATACTAGTGCTCACCAGTAATATATATCTCCTTCTTAAGGAACAATAAACCATTTTTAGTTTTAATGTACTTTAACCATAATCACTATATTTGTGGCCATATAGAGGATTTGTTTGCTACAAGGCTAGCTTACTCCATTAGGCATGGAACCATGTAAACTCACAACAAACTTCCCTGTAGCTGTTGAAATGTGATGACATCTAAACTTAGAGTTTCAATTGATTTAATGCTTTGATTCAGTTTTTTATATTTTCTTTGATTTAGAATTGGGAAAAACCTATTAGTTGCTTGTTCCACCATGCATTGATCTATAGTATGGTATAACTCGACTCGTTCTTGAATTTTCTACTTGATTCTTATTAGATTTGTGGCTATAATGAGCGTATATTTGCCAATATAAATTTCTACTTGATTCTTATTAGATTTGTGGCTAATATGGAGCTATTTAATCTTGTAGCAAACTTCCCTCTAAATATCAAAATTTAATGATACAAAAGTATATATTTCTAGTTGATCTAGGACTTATGACAATTTTTTTTGACAATGTAGGTAAATTCAAAATAGTGCAAAACCTCTAAGTGGCTTGTTCCATAAGAAATTAAACTTAGATTAGGTAGAAGTCTATTGATATCTTTAATATTTGTTAGATACTTATCGGATTTGTGGTTATAAAGAAGATATGTTTTCTAGAAGGTTATCTTACTCTCTTGGGCATGAATCCATCTCATCTTGTAATAAAATTCACTCTATTTGATGATACAAAAAGTTAAAGTTTCCAACATAACTAAATTTTTGATTAATTTTTATAATGATTTTGGTCGATTCAAAATTGGAAAAAAACCCCTATATGCCTTTTTCAACCAAGCAAAGATATTGGATCCTAATAGAAGTATACTCATCCCTAATGTTCCTACTAAATTATTCTTGTGTTTATGGCTAAAAATGTTAAAATTATGCAAATGCATTCAAATTCCACTTTGGACAGCTCATATGATGAAGACAATAATTGCAATAGATTCCTCTCTTTTAGAGGAAAACAATTGACCTAACATTAGAGAACTTTTGAGGTCTAAAATGAGCCTACTAAGAAAAATGTACAACCAAAAGAAACTTTATAAGAACTAATAGGATTCAAGATGATGATTTCAACCATGGGGGATGATTCACCATTTTTGGGGTGAAAAGGTAAAAAGATTAAAAAATAATAAAATAACAAAACTAATTTTCAACTTGTATTTTCAATTATCTCCCTAAAGTTTTATTCAAGTTTTGAGCAGGAGTCCTCGTTGTATGAAAAAATTAATTCCTCATCCAAGTAGTACCCATGTTGCATACTTTCGATGGACCCTGCTACACAAAAAATGAGAAATACATGAAAAAACTTGATTGCAATCGCTTTTTTTGTATATTTCTCTTGTTTCATATATCAGGGTCCATTGAAAATATGAAACATGTCTACTCCTTAGATGATGAATCAAATTATGCATCCAATGAGTATTCCCACTCGAAATTTGAGTAATCTCATAGGGAGATAAGTTGAAAATACCAGTTGAAAAAGTAGCTTTTTATTTTTTCCCTCTAAAATTTAATGATGTAATTTAATCTTATTTTATTATTTCTAATCTTATTTTATTATTTCTAATATTATTTTATATAATTTCCTTAGGAGGCCCATTTTAGACCTCAAAATTCCCTAATGAGATCACCTTATATGGACAAGTAGAAGTTGTTTTTTTAATTTATTTATTTACTCATGTATATTGGTTTAGGTTGGCCCTAAGCACACATACAATTGGACAAGTCAGTCTTAACATCAAGTGGACCCTCATGAAATACTATAAATAGAAGAGGCCTCAAGCTCATTTGGACACATCTATCAAGCACTCTCTTCTCTCTTCTATTATTTGGTTTGTGTAGGTTTGGTGAAGGAAAGCTCACACAAACGGTCTAAAACTATAGTGTCGAAGATCGCACATGTCTAAGGTTTCTGAGTATCAGACGCTCACATGTAGCCAAGGTTTTTTTTCCTTACAAGATGGTTCAGTATGGTCGTGGCAACGTCTAGGAAGTCTTGAATGCACACATAGGGTGTGTAAGAGAGTGCTTGGAAGGCTAGGGTTTTTTCAGTGCAGTTGGACCCCAGATTGCCGCATACAGTTCTCGTGGGAGTGTCTAGATCTATCCCAGGTGCACTCATCTAGTTCTTTTGAGAGAATCTAGATCTACCTTAGACGCTCGCACATAGTATCTTACCAAAAAATGAGTTATTGGTATGCAACATTGTTCAACCCAGTTACAACAATATCCAACAATTAACTACAGTCAGTGACCATGCATTACAGTCTTAAGAACTAGGATCTTTGAGTATAAGCATGTTTAAGGTCATGTTATGGATGTTTTAGTTGTTTTGTTGCATAGATAAATATATGGATCGTTGTACTCTTTTTCTCTGAATCATTTGATGACTATCTTAGAAGAAGAAAAATATCCAAGGGTTTTTCACATAGGGAGTTTCTCCCCGGTCTCCAACCAATCCTGGTGTCTCTATGTGCACATGATTTTCTCCTATTGTTCCTTATGTCCTACTGTGTTTATGATTATGATGTTGTTATTTCTACATAATTGCATATGCTAATGAATAATTTTTTAGATCTAAATAATGTAATAATTATATGGGGTGAACTTAATGTGTTAATAAATAAATTCAGTTATTAAATCAAATAACAATGTAGCCCTATGAAAAATTAACATGGTACTAGATATGGGCTAAAGAAAAGCCATGGAGATCACCCCGATGATGACACCATTGATGGAAGCAAGAAGAGGATGGTGGAGACTTAAAATAATTCTAGTGTTTGAATAAAACCTTAGGCAACATTATTATTAGGGTTTGATGGATTCTATGAGGTTAAGGATGGAAAGAACACCCCGGTTTATCAAAAATACATGAGATACAACATGGTCAATGTGAGGAGGCTCAAGCACTTGTGAAATATTTGATGAAACCCTAGACGGGATAATCCCTAGTAAGCATTGTTGGTTGATTAAAAGTAACATTGGTATGAAACCTATGGATGGTGATGGTTGGTTCAAGAGGGAGAGGATCACCTCTCATTAAAGATAAATATTTCTTGACTTATGAGGCCTCTTACTTTCGTTTAGACTTATGGATATGATTATTATGTTTATTGCTTATACTTCCTACATATGTATTTGAGTATATGGAAGTTTCTAACCTCCTAGTTGATATGTGATGAGTGGATCCTTCTTAAGGATTATCTTGTTGGAAAATCAAAGAGATTATAGTAGGGTTTGATTCTCATTTCCTAATAATTACTTGTGAGTGTGTTGGCTTCCTTTACTTATTTATTATCTTTTCTTTCATCAAGCAATTATACATATATGCATACCACAAATCAAGAGACACAAGATATAAGCACATGCCAGGGAAAAAACCCTTCAAGGGGAAAACCCAATCAATACCATTCTTCCTTTTAATAGTATCCTTTGAGACTCTTAATCCATGACCAAGGCTAGATTTTCCCCTCCACACCATGTCAGCCTTCAAGATCTTCAACCCCTTCCAGCAACTTCGACTAGGCAGCAACTTCTGGCAACATGCATCTTTTGACAACAACGAAATATTAGGAGACTTCGATCTCCCAACCTAGACCATGAAACAGAGAGGGAGGGGCACAAAAAGCTCTATTTTCTTCTTCTCTAGAAACTCCAGCAAACTCGCAATTCTTTCGTCCTCCTAGCAACAAAATTCACACTTCTCTAGCTCTTCTTAAGATATGGAACTTCCTTGAGAGTGTGTGATACAAATGACTTCGACCTCCTTCAATATATAGGCTTCTTGTGGGTCGAATGAGGGTCCTTAGGCTGAGTTGGTCTTCCTTAGGCCGACATTATGTGGAGGGTACATAATTCATATTTGACTTGATACAAAACCTTTTTACATGATTCAAAATCCCAAGAAGGGTCTCTTTGAATATACAATGACTCTATAAACTCAATATTAATCCTATGCATCCACAATGGGGACTTTGACTAAGATAATGATGACCCAAGCATGAAACCCATGCTTTAATAAGTCAGTGTTACAATAATGAAAATTCTTTTCTTCATTCTTTTGACAAGTACATTACATAATGACTCAAGTACATTATCAAAAGGTCGGACATAGTTACATTTTTTAACACTCCATCTTAACTATGGAGGTATTCATAATTTTACATATACAATGGAATATCTCAAACTATATGAAACCATGAAGAACATTTAGACACCTCAATGGCATGGACTAAATTCCTGACTAGCGAAATCTCTCCAACCAATCACTCAACAATTTAGGCACTACAATGCCATGGATTATATTCTTGACCAGGGAAATCTATCCATGTGGGACCAAGGTGGACTAAAGCTTTCAATCCCTCTAGGTACTATCAAGCTTAATTTATAACCACCAACCTAAACATATAGCTGAGTATCCATAACAAAGCTCAATAAACAACACCAGCTTTTCAATTTCGGGATCTAGACTTCAACACAGAGTGTTGACCTGATGTCTCCCCACGTAATGCTTCACTAAAAAATCCTCAACAAATCTCTTCCAAATCCTTATCATCAATACAATCACTAATATCAACTAAACCCAATATGTTCCTTACATATTCAAACTTATTATTAGGAAGAGCCTTTGTGAGAATGCCTTCTACATGTTCATCTCTCAGTACATACTCTAACTTCACGATCCCATCTTGCAGCAAGTTCCTAATAAAGTGGAACTTGTTATTGATATGTTTTGTACATGGATGAAACATAGGATCTCCAGAAATCTTGATACAACTTTGATTATCACAATTAATCACAGTATGACCCAGAGACTTCTCAAACAAATCTGTCAGGAGCTTCCTTAATAAAAAAACCTCTTTTCCTACTTCATATGTAACCACATATTCAGCCTTAGAACTACTCAATGCAGCAGGATCTTGCCTCCTATTCATCCATGAGATCCTAACAGCTCCCAAAATAAGCATTCTCTAGTAGTGATTCTTCCATCGGTCGCACTGGCACCCCAATCAAAGTCTATGAAGCCAATTAGCTTCACTTCCTTACTATCATACTCTAGGTAGTGATGTATAGTTCCATGAAGATACCTCAATATATTTTTGGCATCTATGCAGTGATCATGATGAGGCTCCAACTGAAACTGACTAAGAATGTTCACCGAAAAAGATATATCTGGCCTAGTATTTACCAGATACATCAGGGAACCCACCAACTAATGATATGAGGTAGGGTCCACGAGGCTAGAGTTGGAGCTTCTCAACTTTCTGAGGTTGGTGACCATAGGATTAGTCATCGACTTGAAGTCCATCATCCCAAATTTCTACAATAACTTGATGATGTACTTTCCTTTCCCCAAATATATCTCCCCAGGTCTTAGCCATGCTTAAAGACCTAGGTAGTAATGCATCAGTTCTAGATCCTTCATCTCAAATTCAGCTACCAACATATTCTTGCATTGTTGAATTCACCATTCTACACCAGTAATGAAAATATCTCCCACATATAGTAGAATAATTACGGGTTATTCACGACCTTGATATATAGATTCATATCAGCAATACTCTTCATGAACCCAACTCTTGGAAGATATGCATCCATTTTTGCATACCATGTCGTCCGTGATTGCGTCAATCCATAGAGGTTCTTCTTGAGTCTGCAAACATGAGAGTCCCTATTAATCACTTCAAATCCTTCAGGTTGTTCAATGTACAATTTTGCATCAATTGTACCATTTACAAATGCATTCTTAATATCCATTTGATGAATATTCCACCCCATTGTAGACCGCAATGAAACCATCGATCTAATGGTAGTGTACCTTGCTGTAGGTGCAAATGTTTCTTCATAGTCAATGACTTCCTTTTGAGATAAACCCCTTGCAAAAAAACTTTCTTTGTACATGTTTGTACTTCCATCAATAGCATGCTTGATCTTATAGATCCACTTTGATGTGATGACCGATTTATCACTAGGTCTAGGAATGATTTCCCAAACCCCGTTCTTCATCATGAATTGATATTGTTTCTGCATAGATTTCTTCCAAACTTCTACATGCTCAGCTTCCTGGAATGTAGATGGCTCAGCTTCAATCAACTTTGTCATATATGCAGTATAACCAGAATATCCTTTCACGTTCTTACTTTCCCTAGAGGACCCTTTCACATATTCATGTCCTTCAACATCTTCTAATGTATCTCTCAACCAATTTTGTCTCTTCCTCTTGGTTGGGATAGCCATAGATTGAATAGGCTCACTTGGTCCTTCTTCTTCATCATTTCTAATAGATTTCTCATTATGAACTTCATCTTCTTCAAATAAGGGAACTTCTTCATCATCAAAATCAATAGGAATATCCTTCGATTTCTTGTAAGATTGATTCTCATCGAATATGACATCCCTTCTTACATCAATGTGTCTTCCTTCCTTTACATAAATTCTATATTCTTTTGAGGAAAGACTATAACCAACGAACATTCCCTTGTTGCTTTTCAAGTCCAACTTGTTTCGCTTGTATTTCGGAACATGGATATATGCTAGACTTCCAAATATGCGAAGATGATCCACACTCGGCTTATTCCCTATGAATACTTCTTTGGGTGTAGTATTATCTCATCTCTTATGAGGACTTCTATTTTGATGTACACAGAAGTCATTGTCGCTTCACCCCATAATAAATTCGTTAGATCTTGATCAAGGAGCATAGTTCAAATGCCTTCTTCAATTGACACGTTCTTCCTTTCGACCAATCCATTTTGTTCCGGATAGTAGGGAAAACCAGCTCCCTCTTAATACCTTCAACCTTACAATATGAAATTAGCTCTGTAGAGGTGTATTCCCCACCATTGTCAGACCTTAGAGTATTTATGTTTCTTTTGGTTAAGGTTTCCACCTCAGCCTTGAGCTCCTTGAATTTATCAAATAATTCATGTTTATTTTTGAGTGGGTAGAGCCATGTCTTCCACTAATTGTCATCAATTAATTTTACATAATAGATATTTCCTCCAAGTGTTTTTTCAGACATGCGCCTACATACACTAGAATGGATGATATCTAACATTTCTTTAGATCTAGATTCACTATGATGAAATGACTTTCTAGTATGCTTCCCCAAATAGCTTCCCTTTCATACACCTTCATGATCTAACTTCATATGAAGAATACCATGAACCAATTGACTAAGAGTAGGGATGACCCTATAATGAAGATGACCATACCTTCGATTCCATATTTCAATGTGGCTTATTTCCATATGAGCCAAAGCTTGAGGAGATGGAGTGATAACCCAATAAATGATTCCTTCTCAAACTCTAGTAACTCTAGCTTTGTAAATACTAGAGTTCTTTCCCCAAACCAATAATTTTCCATCAAAAAAGTCAATCCTTTCCCCTTTATCTTCTAAACAAGAAATAGAAAGTAAATTATTTTTCAAACCTGGAACATAGAGAATTTTGTTGAGATGCAACTTCGATCCATTATATAGCTTCAATGATGTAGATCCCAGACCTCTAATGGTATATCTTTCATTTTCAACCAATTCCACTACATGAGAGGATGACTCCTTCGATATTTTGTGAAGTTTCTTTATTTCACCTCTCATGTGTCTCAATTCTCCACTATCAATGATCCATGTATTCTCATCAGTAATAGAACCTCTAAGGGAAACCAAGAATCCTTGACTCTTCAATTTGTTGAATAAGTAGTAGATGATATTCTTGATACATCTTCTAGTAGAGTTGAACCCCAATCTTATGTAGTTTAGCATAGATGGAGAATCCATGTCAACAAAGAGGCCTTCAACTTCTGTTGTAAATTCTGGTATTTTATTTCTGGGAGGAACGTGCTTAAGGTGGTTTCAAATGAAAATGACAGAGAAAACTAGTGAAGGTGAATGAGTAACTGCATCAAACAACGACCTGCCTAGCTCATGCAAGAACTAGGAACCTGTGTTTTTGGGGCCGCTGAAGGGTCCCTTCCTCAAATCATGGTCCCAGAGAGAGGAGATGAGGCCGAGACACTTGTGTATAGCCTGATAGTGATATTTTTCCTCTACCTAACTAATGAATTGAAAGAAGGCATAAATCGAAGTAAACTAAAGTAAATGCAGCTACCTAAGTAAATAACCAGAAAAACCATGAATCATACTTAAGCAAATGAACAAAGCCATAAATCTACTAAGTAGATAAATAATGAAACATCATGAATCTATTTAATCCAATGAACACAAACAGGAAGCTATGCTACTTAAACAAATGAATAATAAAAACAAGGAAACTACGATAGCATAATAGTACAATAAAGAGGAGTTGTGGTTGCCTATGTCCAGCTCTAACCCAAGAGATTCAGCCCTCGAAGTTAACTCATAGCTGGCTTAAACATAACTCATCTTTATTATGAAAACCATGGATTACAGAACAAACTCTCACAAGTCTCTTGCAGCCCCAAAATAAAACAAGGTTTTTACAATAGAAGTTTGAATGCTAGTGAGGTCTTAAGCCTCTCTATTTATACATCTGATAGACTATTTTCTGTCACTTTCAATTGCTCGACTATTTTCTAGTCTTCAAAGCTATGGATGTTTTCACTCCGATGATGGAGGAATATTCGAATGGAGGGATAGTAAATGAGGAGGATTTACCTCCTATAGTTACTCTCCCTTGTTCCATTCTAGTTTTACCAAGGTCTTTGCCATAGTTCCTTTCCTTTATCCTTTATACCTACATTTTCCTTGCTTTTATCCTTATTCCTGCATTTCATGCACATTAGACCACAAGAAAAATATTCAACTCTAACTCATCCCATAAACAAAATATAATCAAAAACATGCAATAAGTTGTGAGAATAGTTGGTTTGACTAAACTAAGCTAGGAGGTGAATCAAGGGCAATTAATGCCCATATCATTATTCAATGATGAGGCTCATCAATTGCCCTAGAAGTTTTAAGTGGAGGCATGTTCAAATCATACTGGGATTCAATTTCCAAAGTGATGTGGCATCGTGGGGCCTGTTAGCATAACATCCTCTAGAATTCATCTCGACCATTGATTATATAGGTGCTTTCCACTGTTGGATGGATGTCAGATGATTTTCCACAAATGTTAGTGGAGTCCCGTTTGTAAATTCTGGTATTTTATTTTTGGTCTAGATTAAAGAAATCTAGACCAATTGTTCCACAATAACCGCAGAATAAATGTACTGCCCGCCATATCGAATAATATTTTTTTGATTTATAGCATGCTTATTAAATAGTATTAGAAGACTGTAAAAGTGAAAACAAATAAGCTTACACGGATTTTCATGTTTTTTTTTCTAATTTTTTTGCATGAATAATAAATATGCATTCACATGGACAAAATATCTACTACACAATCCCTGATGTGAAACAGGAATATAAAAACAACTTCATGATTTGCAAATCATGAAATGTTATATTCCTTCGTGCAGGGACACTTGGAGTCAACAGCTCGTAGTGATAAATGGAATTACAAGGTTGGAATCCTCCTTTTCCAGTGTCGAGTGTGAGTTTCACTATGCATGAGAAGATGAATGAGTTTTTAAAGTGACCTATTATGCGCGGTTCTCTCCCTTAATATCCATGGTCTAATTGCCTATTGCAAGGCTTGGAACCGATCTTAGAACACATTTCTCATTAAACTTATTAAAAAAAAACCTATTGTTCTTCTCCACATTCTCTTATCACTATCTACTAGTACTATCTACTCCTGCAGCTCATCATAAATGAATTTTAATTATTGCTATTATTATTATCATTTTCAACCAAAAGGGTTCCTCCAATGTATCTTGAAGGAAACTCTGAAAAGACAATAGGAGGAGAAAAAGAATTGTGTACTTTTCTTAGCAGATAGAAGCTGAGAGAAGCCCCTTCAAATTGTTCTAGTAATCCTTCTAGCAATAGTTCCAGTAATCCTTCAATAATTCCAACAACCCAAGCCCTATGAAATGCATGCATCCATGGAGCCTTTGATTATAATAGATGGAATGGTGATAGGTACAATAAATATTTAATGACAATTTGAAAAGCTGAAGTTGTTATTATTCCTCCACCTTACAATTAGAGATGGAGTGGCAGAGTTATTATTAAGAGCATGAATGGTGAAATTGATTAAAAAGTTAATGAAGCTACATACACCTATTTTTTGGATTTATAAAGGGTGAAATTGATGTACAATTGAATGAAGCTACCGAAAATTGTTTATTTCGAATTGGATGCGTCATCAATGGTTTGAAATGATGATCATCTTATTTGGAGATAATTAGATCCAAGAAAAACATATACTATATTTTCATATCTAAATTTTAAATTGGTAAAAAAATGTTTCATCACTATCATTATCACTATCATTATCACTATCCCTATTATCACTCAATATTTTTAAATAATTAATAATATACACTATTCCTCTTAGACTCAATTTTTTTAAATAATTAAAATATACACACTATTTCCTTTAACCTTTGTTCCTTAAGAAAAATCCCTTATCATTTTTTATTAATATATTAGTTCATTTATAAAATCAAAAATTGATTTTAAAAAATATTTTTTTTTCCTTTAAATTAAATTTTCTAACAACTTAAAAACTTCATAATCATTAAATTATTATATATTGACATCTCATTATATATCAGTATTTGCATCTGCATATTCAACACATTTCTTAATTATTTTATTCCAATATCTACATATTCAGAGTATTTCATCATTAGTTTATCTCAATATCTAATTATATTTTATGTTATATTTGAAGTAATTTTATAATTATGTAATTTATATGCTTCAAATTTACAGATTATTTTCACAAGAACGATTCAAAATAAGTCTAATGAACTATGCAGCTTCCCATGGAGGGAGAAAGAGTAGTTGCTATAAATTAATATTTGGAGTGTTTTAATAGTGTATCTAATTATTGTTTATCTAAAGCTTTCTGGATTATTTGTATATAGTATAAAGTGATTATATTTATTGGAAAATAATATAAGAGAGTATTTAATGAAATGGTGAATTTAATAATTTGGATAAGCTTTTCAAATTTCTTAAAATGTTAAATTTTTCATTTTAAATATAGATGCAACAAAAAGTACTTACTAAAAACATTATATATAAAGTAAAATATGGAAAAGTAGTGAAATTTACCTATGTATAAATATATGCAATTTTATGAAATATTTTGACATGGATAAAGAAAGAATGATTTCAAAATAGGTACAAAAATATACAATAAGGTAGCTTGTAATAGTTGGTACAATGAAAAATATAAATCAACCAAAAATAAATTATTAAATGTCAATTGAAATGAGGAGATTCATAAAAGGATACTGGAAATAATATTTCTTAAAAAAAATAAAAATTAATTACCGTTGTAACTTTTCATCCTAAAAGAGCCCCACGGGGATAGGTGAGTTGGTAATCACAATGTGGTGAAGTTCCTTAGAAAGGTCAGCTCCGTACTGAAGGTCACGAGTTCAACGGACTTACCCTGGAGCTGTATTTAGGGGTGGGCATAGCTCTGAGTGGTTATAGAGATAGGGGTCAGAATCAACTCGGTGTAATGAGAGTCGCGAGGCTGCAGCTGTTGCCGATTCCACTGTAACAAAAAAAACAAGAAAAAACAACATCAAGAATCTTGATATAGTTACATTCACAAAGTTTATTGTTAGGGAAAAAATTAAAGATTAAATGATAACATATGTTTTTGAGCTTAATAAGAAAGAGTTCAAGGAAAATTTCTCCTTTCTAACTAAATGTATAATAGGTTATTTTACAAGGGAATTTAAAGAAGTGTTAAGAGAAAAGGCCCTTTACCTTCCTAGGTTAGTTTTTAACTTATCCACACCTGTTATTTACAATTGGACACATGATGGGACCCAGCCCACTTGGCAACGCTTTATGCTTTATATTGACAACCCGGATCTATTACGTGGCGGACGAAAAATGTATTCCCGCGGTTTTGTCTGTTGGTGGTAGCTGGGGTAGTAAATGCAGGAGTTAATGGCAGTACTCTGCCTCGGAATGCACCTCAACCCTAACGTTAATGTGGTCTCTCGATTCTTCCTTGGGTTATTGTTATGTTGCCGTCGAGGGTTTTGTTAGCTCTGCAATGAAATGGTGGGTGCGTTATGCTGTGGTTTCTCTGGCTCTGCAACGAAACTTATATGTGATATGCCGTGGTTTTGCTGGCTCTCGATGCTGTCTCAGACCTTCGTTTCACCTCTGGTTGTCCTGTTCGTTCGTTTGATAGCAAATCTGTTTAACTGTGGAGGTTGTTCGCCTGGTTTCGTGCTCGGTTCTTGGTAAGTTACGCTGCTACTTTACTGGTTCTTGTATGCGTGGATTCTCTGGTTAATTTGCTTGCTTCTAGTTGTGGTTGTAACCTGTTGGTTGTATTCGGCTGTAGTCTGAACTCAATCTCTCTGTCCACTGTTATATGGCTTCCACTGTGCAATTACTGTGTGCGTTACTGGTTCTCTGAGGTTTTTGGTCCAAGTTCTATTTCTTGGTATCTATTTGTATTTGTCTGCCTTCTCACGACACGGCATTGGTCTTGGTTGGAATCACAGGCTTCTCAGGAATGCACCCTCGATTCAACACAGGTATAGCTATCCTTCCATGCTTCAATTTTACCCTTCTTTTCGTTCTGGGTCTAACCCAACTTGTCCCTTTTCTCTACAGTTTCTCAGTTTTGTTCACTATCCAAGCTATGGCGTCTAGCCGCGTCCTCCAGGTAAGAAATTTGTTCGACAGGTTGATTGTTTTACAGGGTTTTGTTTTCCCCTGAGGTTTTCCTGTACCATACTCTAATTCTTGTGTTTGGCTCCTTGCAGGTCCTTATGGGCGACCTGGGTGGCGTATTCTCCTATGCTCGGCTACGTTAGTTGCTCGTCTTCTAGGTAGGCCTAAAACTCGTTATCTGTCTGTGATTGTTGTTTTTCTGAGGACGACCCGTCCCCTGGTCTAGTTATTGGGTCACTGTATATGCTATTTGACTGTAGTTTTGATTTTATCGACTCTGTATGAGAATGTATGAGAGTCCAGTGTGGCCTCTTATTGTTTGTCTGATACAAACCCTAACTCAGGGTTTTTCGATTTGGCATGGGTTTTCGTCCTTCAGTCGTATTCGCTTCAGTTGTGTCTGGAATGGTCTCTGTCCTCTGGAATGTGGCTCGACTCTACCAAAAAAGCTGTAGATTTTTTTGTTCTTGACAATTGAAATGAAATTTAATATAAGGAGCGTATGGTTAATTTGTTACCTCTGCATATTTGGCTTTGGTTGTCGTTTGTCCTTCTGTGCATTCGAACGTTGAAAAACTTGCGAACAGGACTGGTTGTATTTCTCGGTCATTGTTAACTGAACATCGTACATTTGAAATGTTGCTTCACCGCGTGCGTAAAATAAGTAGGTGAATGTTAATTTGATGACTCTGAATTCGTTAAGATGCTATCTGTTTGGTTTATATTCGACTGTGAATAATGTTTACACAGTAGCCATGACAATGTAATAATTAATGATGATACAGTAGCTCATTAGATGATGAAAACGTAAATGAATGTCAACACATATTTATACAGATAATTTAGATGGACAATAACTTCTCTGGTTTTGAATGCTTGGTCTTTTCTATTTCTGAATTTACTCAACTTCCCTTTCCTGGACTGAACCCCCTTCTGTTACATGTATTTTGGCTTTATAGCCCTCTGTTTTCAGTTGATGCTTGCAGTTAGTTTAATTGTTACAGAATATGGTTACATAACTTCTACTTTTATCAATGATTATACTCATGTGGTATTCCAAGACTTGTAGGAACAATTGATTGTTATTTTCTCTAATTACATGGACTACTTTCTAATTAACAATCGAAACTACAACAATCCTAAACTGGAAAATAAAAGAGGTATCTAACTTTTATTGATTCTGTAAAATAACATAAAAAGAAAAATTATTCCCATAAAACTTTGACAGATCAATCGATCACTAGCTGTTGAACCTGGTTGGATTTATGCCCAATTACGGTGAGCTAGATGCTCCTGCATCAACACATGCTACCAATGGTTTGAAATTGATAATAATTTTATTCAGAAATACACATTTCCACTACTATGCAGAATGTATGTGTGTGTTACATTTTGTAGTCTTCCCATTATAATTAATGCTAATAAGTGTCAATTAACAAATAACATGGTAATTTGGCTCTTTTTTAGTTTATCAAAATTTTGTTAAATTTTTTATTGTTTTGAGAGAGAATTTGAAACTTTTCCATAAAACACTTTCAAATTTTTATTTTGAACAAAAATATTTACAATAGAAAGTTTTTTATCTGGAGAAAAATTCTTATGAATGGTTTTTTCTGTGATCTGAAGTTTCTATTTATTTTTGTCCTTTTGAAAATATGAAAACATTTCATTTTAAAATGAAAAACACAACCGATAAAGTTGATATTTTTAACAGCTAACTCTCTGAAGTTTATCTAACGACCAAAAACTTCACAAACAAAAAGAAGTTACTTGAGCCAGACCAAAAAAACATTCTTTCCTCCAACTACGGTGAGGGCAGAATCGGTACGCAGCAGCAATGATCCGGCCGAAGAGGTCTCCCACAGCACGCCTGTGCTGGTCAATTGGAATGACAGTGGGCGGAGATTCAAAGTCAATTGGAATGACAGTTGACGGAGATTCAAAGTCGAGACTAGTAACGTCACACGCTGTTTGGGCCTCCTGTCCCTCGACTTCCCCTTTGTGGAAGTTGCTGTGGCATTTGTATTTATTATGACTGTAGCCTAATTTATGTGGAGAAGGAGAATGGGGACTAGCAATTTTTCCCATCTCCTCGCTAGTAGACGACCCTCGCACTGGCCTCTCTTTTATCGTTGGAGTGATTAAAGAAGTTAAACACTTTGGGTATGACTACTTCATTTGACTAGATTAACAGTGTCATACCCAGTTACTACCTTGTTAAATATTATATTTTTATTTGTTACACATTTATGTGAGAACTGTACACGGATTATTTATTTAACTTTGAGTTTATGCTTAACTGCGTTTCTCTGTCAAATCTAGTGCTTGAGTCTTCATACCAGCATTGTGGAAGTTTTTTAGTGGGCGTATTGTTATTTTAAAAAATCCTTCTTAATAGGGTTGGAATTTTAAAAAGATTTCAAAACAAACTTATTCACTAAATTTAACGGTTTTCCCATCCCTTTACCAATTTTTATATTTTCCTGAAAAATCTGTAAAAATTTCTGTTTTCCCACCCCGGTTTTCAGTTTCTCCTTATTTCTCCCATGTAGTTAAATGCCCTTTCCCACAACCATACATTCAACAAGCTGAAAAAAATAAATTTGCTGAAAACAAAAATTATGGAAATTTTACAGAATGCTCGAAATTGCAGAAATAAAAATCAGCAGTAATAAACAGCCATTAAAACACATTAAAACACTGATATTTTTGGTCAACGTGACCCTGGAAAAACCCCCTACAACTCTTGGGGAAAACCAGTTTGAGAGCTCTTCTTTATTTCTGAACAAAAGCCTTTTTACAGCAAGAAAATATTCAGCAAAAATCAGCAAGCAAACTTTTACAACTTATCTCAGCCTTGCTGAAAAACTTCGCTGTTGTTACTCCGCTGCTGAAACTCCGCTGCTGATACTCCACAACTCACCGTCCAGAAATCTCCCTTGCTCTCTTTCTCTCAATCTGCTCATGAAAGAATTGAATCGAATGTGATCTTTTCCTCCTTTTCCTCCCTTAATATAACTCCAAATGACTTTTGGGTGATCCAAGTGACTTTTTGGCTGAAATAGATTTAAATCAATGGTTGAGATTAAATGCACATTTAAATCTCACTTTCTATTTTTTAATTCACCCCACTTTAATAAAGACCCACTTAGTCATTTATTTCCAAGTCACTTTTCCTTTCTAATTTTTCATTGACTTTATAAAAGTCACTTTAAAATTAGACTTAGTAACTTTATCACTTAAAGTCACTTTTAAATTAGATTTTAACTTTATAAAAATTATAAAGTCACTTTAGGAGAAAAATTAAATCTTTTGGACACTTTTCCCTAGGCCAAAGATCAAAGCCTAAGGGAACCACTTGTCCTCCGGTACCAAATTTCACACTCCCTCTTACCGAGGAAGGTGTTCCTCACCACACCCATCTTGTCTCTGAAGTAAACATGCTTGCCCCGTGGTAAGGCTTTGGTAAGAATGTCTGCTACCTGCTCATCAGTGGAAATTTACTTAAGCTTCACAGCTCCCTTCTGAACATAGTCTCTGATGAAATGATATCTGATCCCGATATGCTTTGACCTGTCATGAAATACTGGATTCTCCGTGAGTTTAATGCAACTCTGATTATCACAGTAAATAACTGAAGGTCTCAACGGCTGACCAAATAAGCCAAACAACATCTTGCGAAGCCAAATGGCCTCACAACTAGCTAGATTGGCTGCCATATACTCTGCTTCTGCTGAACTCAGTGCTATTGACTGCTGCTTCCAGCTGAACCATGACACTACTGCTGAACCCAACCCAAAACAGCACCCTGAAGTGCTCTTCCTATCAGAAGCACAACCTGCCCAATCAGAATTAGTGTATCCTACCAATCTCACTCCATCTCCCTGCCTGTAGTCCAGACCATAATCCACTGTCCCCTGCAAGTACCGCAACATGTGTTTTGCAGCCACCCAGTGAACCTTCCTAGGCTCACACATAAACTGACTCATCGTGTTGACTGCAAAACAGATATCTGGTCTAGTGTTGACCAAATACATTAAGGACCCAATCAGCTGCCTGTACAATGTGGGATCCACCAACTCGAAATCCGAAGCATGAAGCTTCTTCCAGTTGGTAATCATCGGTGTCGACATGGGTCTACAATCCTCCATGTGGAATCTGCTAAGGATGTCCACAATATACTTCCCCTGCCCCAGGAAGAAATTCCCCTCCTCCTGCCACACCTCCAAACCCAAAAAGTAATGCATCAAGCCAATGTCCTTCATCTCAAACTCCGTCGCAAGATCTCTCTTGCAGTGCTCTATGAGTCTCTCTGCACCTGTAATGACCAAGTCATCCACATACAACACCAGAATGAGAGGCTCCTCACCTATCACAATAAAGTAAAGGTTCGGATCTGCCTCACTCTTTGTGAAACCCATCCCCTGCAAATAAGTATCTATCCTGGAGTACCAAGCTCTGGGAGCTTGCTTCAGGCCATAAAGGGCCTTCTTCAGTCTGCACACATGGGACCTCTTCCCATGCACCTTAAAGCCCTGTGGCTGCTCAATGTACACCTCCTCCTGTATGAAGCCATTGAGAAATGCGGTCTTCACATCCATCTGGTGGATCTTCCAATCCATCTCTGCTGCTATCAATATAATGGAGCGAATCGAAGTATATCGAGCCACGGGAGCGAAGGTCTCCTCATAATCAACTCCCTCTACCTGGGAAAACCCTCTAGCCACAAACCTCGCTTTGAATTTCTCAATGCTGCCATCTGCAGCATGCTTTACCTTGTAAAGCCATCTGGAAGTAACCACGAATTTTCCCTCAGGCCTTAGCACCACCTCCCAAACATCATTCTTCATGATAGAAGAATACTCCTCCTGCATGGCCTCTCTCCAGACCTGTTGGCTAGCTGCCTCCTCATAGCTCGAAGGCTCAGAGTCAAGGATGCTGGTAACCATTACCATATAGTTACAAAACCTCTCGAGTGGTCTACTCTCTCTGACCGGCCTCTTCGGCTCAGCAATAGATGTGGCATCTCTCAAGGTGTTCTGAAGCCACTTGGGCTTCCTCTTCCCTGAGCACACTTCTCCCACTGTAGAATGAAACTCCTCCTCCTCATCATTAGGGGCCTGAACTCCTCACTGTCTATCTGTTGTCCTCATGCCTGCACCTGAACCTGTAGAAGCTGAGGTACCGTGTGAACTGTCCATCAGTGGACTCCCTAATGAACTGCTCGGAGCACCATCCCTTTGGCTCGACAAGCCACTGCTCACTGACGGACCTGACATCCTCATAGATGTACCTCCTGATCCTTCTGATCCCTGCCCACTGGATCCCTGCGACTGACTCAACTGCTGCTGAGGGTCTGGCTGATCCAGATACTCCAACTCCCGTGATCTTCTAAAGGCCCTGTCCTCCTCGAACTTCACATCCCGTCTGACAACAACTCTCCTCTGTGCAGGAATGTAAATCCGAAAGGCCTTTGAGGTCTCACTGTAGCCCACAAAGATACCCTTCTCTGCGGTGGGCTCTAGTTTGGTCCTCTTCTCTTTGGGTATATAGGAGTATGTAATGCATCCAAAGATATGAAGATGACCAATATCAGGCTTCTTCCCAGAGAAAGCCTCCTCCGGAGTCATGTGCCCCAAGGCACGATGCGGACTCCTGTTCTGTAAGTAAACAGCTGTGTTGCAGGCCTCTGCCCACAAAAACAATGACAACCCCTGATCATGTAACATGGCTTTGGCAGCCCCTATGATGGATCTGTTCTTCCTCTCCGCAACCCCGTTCTGCTGGGGGTTGTAAGGAACAGTGAACTCCCTCTTAATGCCTGCCTCCGCACAATAGTCAACAAACTCTCCAAGGGTGTACTCTTCTCCATTGTCCGACCTCAGGGACTTGATCTTCCGACCTGTCTGTGTCTCCACAAGAGCTCTGAACTCCTGAAACCGCTTGAAGACCTCACTCTTGGTCTTCAAGAAATAAATCCAGGTCCTCCTGGAGTGATCATCAATGAATAAAACATAATACTCATATCCACTCAAGGAAACATGAGACATCCGACCGCTCACATCAGAATGTATCAAATCAAGTATCCCAGTCGCTCTGCTGTCACTGCTGGGAAAAGGGGATTTGGCAAACTTGCCCATAGCACATCCTCTACAAGTATCAAAGTGATCAGTACTGAAATCTGGCATACCTGTAGTGATCTCCCGCAAGGTCCTCAAGGCTCCATGATACATATGTCCCATCCTGCGGTGCCAAATCTCACACTGCTCAGAACTGCTAGCTCTGCTGTCGGTACTACTACTCAATGCCAAAAGGGGCTGGAATGCAAACCTGTACACCTTTGCATGGCGTACACCTATCACTCTAGCTGACTCAGCTGGAGCGCCCCTGGGATACATCAACACCTGTCCTCCCCTGAACAGTACCTCATATCCTCTGTCCTCCAAAGCTGAGACAGATATGAGGTTCTTCCTCATCCCTGGCACATAAAGAACCTCTGTCACTTTCAAGGGAGGTTTGGACTCCCTCTGAAATGTCAGTGTCCCCACCACGACTGCTCTAACAACTCTGTCATCACCGAGTACTACCTCTACATCAGTGTCACTCTCTGAAAGCTCTGAGAAGTACTCACGGACTCCTGTCATATGACGTGAAGCCCCATTGTCTACATACCAGATACCTGTAGATGCTCCGCTAATCGAGGGAAAAGCCTGCTCCCTCTGAACCTGTATGGCAGGTGATCCTGCACTAGAGGACTCACACATAGTGAATGCAAATTCCCGGTCAAAACGACCTGTAAAGTCCTCAATCTCTGCTGATGTTGCCAAACTCTGGTCCTTCCCCTTCTTCTTCTTCTTCTCCGGACACACAATTGCATAGTGTCCCATCTTTTGACAATTCCAACATTTCACCTTGGAATAGTCCTTCTGTGTGTTTA
>APFE030367997.1:8640-52418 GCA_000404065.3 Pinus taeda
GCCCTGTAGCTTTCCTCCTCACCAAAATCAAGATTTCAAGAGAAAACAGTCCTAGACCCCATTGCCCAATGGATTAACTTTCCCTGCTGATCTGCTTTAAAGGAATCAGAAGCATCCTCCCAACCAAATACACAAAAACAATCAAAAACTCATCTCACAACTAGCCTAAAACCCTCACTGAAAGCAATGACAAACCTGATAGAGAGAGCCCTCTCTGACTACAGCTGGGCTAGAAGCTACAGCCCAAAGATTGGTTAGTGGTTACCCCGGCCGTATTCTCTTAGGAGTCAAGAGAACAACCTGGGTGTTAACAGAGCCATCAATGCTTCTTAACGATTCTCAGCTATGTATGAGACCCTTATGCTCATATATTTTATTTACACATGTAGATTTCATATTCATGATATGATTGACGAAATTCCTGTCATGGCAAGTAGGGATCTAGTCAAGGTCTTATTTAAGTGATTATAATTATACTGCCATTTCCTTGTTACTTTACTCTTATGAAAATGTCATTCAATTATGAGTAGCGACCTTGGGCCTTAGCCTATAAAAGTGGCTCAAATCCTAGGAGGATGGCACAACACTATGTAAAATAGTCCTTGGACACTTGGTTACTAGCCTATAAGAGCATCTAGATGTCCCTGAACATTGGCATGCCCATAGCATGAGAATGTTCAGAGGTCAAGTGGTTCAAAAGCTCTTGGGACCGAGAGGCTGTTTGGATGAAAGTTTTGATTGGTTCTTGAGGATCCTAATGCTAATGTTTAAAATTTGTATGGTGTGTTACTATCATTTCCACTATCTTAATGTTACTTGGGAGGTAAAATCATATCATAGTGTCCTCTCATCACATGTTTACCTTGGCTGGTAGGTTTCTTAAGTAGATGTGGGAGGAGGGTGTTACAAAGTGGTATCAGAGCATGGTTCACCCCTCAGACTAGTTGGGATATGTGTTGGTCATGCATGCATGTTAGTTGAATGTGTGTCTATTACCCTTGCATTGGACGTGCTTGTTGCATTTGCATGATGTTGACAATGGTTTTACTGATCTCGTCATGTGGAACTTGATGTTGTTATTGTGGGATGCATCATCATGAGTGTATGAGTGGTTACACACCGTTATATGTCGCTTACATGTATCATTTTATATGCTTGGTTACATTATCGTATGATTGGCTACATTCTTGTATGCTTGGTTATGTGTATCATTATTGTAGGCTAGTTAGAAGTATTTTTGGTTTATGCTTGATTACATGTGTTTATGCATGTGTGTGGTTGGTTACACATTGTTTATGCATGTTAATGTTTGCATGTGTTCAAGTGTGTAGTGATGTAATGGTTGTTGTCATGCATGAGGTCATGGTATTCATTGTTGATAAGGTCCTACATTGATGACTAGACCCTAGCTAGAATGATGGTTGCATGGTTATATGCTTATGTGTTATGTTTCTATATTTTGTCATGATTATGGTATACACGTATCAAGTTGATTTTTTCATCTTGTAGACAAGGTATACTCCTCTTGTCTCCCTCAACAAACCCCCCATTATTGTTAGAATAAGTAACTAAGTTTAATAATGGGGACCCTTTTGAATTTTAAAGATAGAGTCTTTAATAAAATAGATAAAACATAGTCTCAAAAAATTAAGATAAAACAAAAATTGTTGCTATCATTATGTAAAACAATTTGGCCACTTAGATTGTAGCATATAGAAGTAGATATAATATGTCTACTAGGGAAATTTTGCCCATTTTTATGAGCACTTATATTATGGATGTGATGTGATTTACCTCTTATTTTCCATCCATGGATAGAAATTGACTTTAGAAGACCCTAACTCAATCCATATATACCATAATATCTTATGGGAAAGTAACTATCAAACCTATATTTATAAAATCTCCCATGGGGTAATTTTACCATTGTACCAAACCATAATGGAAAACCTTCTAGGTTTTCTAGAGAAGCTCTAGATGGCCATACAGCCATAGGAAAATGGTTTGGGGAAGAATGTTTAACTTATGTTAGGATATATGGAATCTTTGCTACCAATCATGTCCTCCTTCTCTATGTCTTAGACAAACATTTGGCCAGACAGGTAGCATATCAGACTGTGGGAAATGGACTGACTAAATCTCCTAAGGAAGCCAAAAAATACGTTTGGTCACCTTTGCCTATTCACTATGGAGGTATCACTCTAGATAATTCCACGCATGCAAGGCTTGAAATTGAGAAAATTCTATGCATGAAGTTTCCCACTCTTCGATCTAAGAAATATGACCTGGACAAGAAAGCTCAAAATGTTACATTGCAGGTCAAAGTGAGGTGATTCTAGCATGAACCAGATGACTTTGATGACCCTTTTGAGATAGCTGCAGATTATCAGCAAGTGGAGAGATTGGCCAAAGCTCATATGAGCCAAGTTGATTTGGAGAAATTCAAATAATATAGGAATACCAGGTTAGAGAATACTCCCCTTAACATATTAGATATTTCTCAACCAGTTCTACATAAAGAAATAGTTATAATTCAAGTCCCAAAGGAACCTCAACTCAATAAAGGGGAACACTGAATGCACATCATCAACACAACATACCCATAAATCATTTTCTACTTGCAATTTGGATAAAGTATGGGAGTAGCTTAATAACATTGTTAATAGAGTGTGAAAAGAAACTCAAACAAGAAATCCTATATAAATTCTCAAAACTCCCGAGGTTACTATGAATATTTCTCTCACTATTGGATCTTCTGACAAGGGAATTAGCGGCAATGACTTGGAAGTCATCCTGGCACACTCGAAATCTGAATTTGTATTAAATATTGAAGAAATACCTCCCTTGGATGTATTCTATGGCCCAAAACATAAAGTTATTATGACAAGGAAAAAGAATAGGAATATGAGAGAGAAATCTCATGCCTTAATTCCTAGAAATATACCTTTGGATGTTTTATGGACATATTCTCAAATCAACTGTGGAATTGATCTCACAAGACTGTCTCAATTTGTAGGGGCATATGCTAAAGCTATTGTTGACAAAGCCTTAAAAGTACAACTTCTACTCAGGGAAAAGGATGATGAGATCCTACAATTAGAACATTGATCATCGAATGTAAGGCAGAGTACTGGAGAAGAATGATAGGTGCAGATGACACATTTGCAAAAGAGAATTGATGAAATGAAGCTTTAACATGAAGCACACATCAAAAGCAAGGATGAAAATCCGCATAAAGCTTCAGTTAAATATTGATCAACTCAAATATAATTCTATGTTGAATAATTCAAGAAAGAAGTGACATAAATTAACACTCTCCTGGATGAACAACATGTTGCATTTTGTCAAAAGCTGACAATAGTTAATGATCTATGTAAGATAAGTGATTCACTGATGAATGAGTTGTCCGACCTGAGGAAATTTTTCGATGACATAGAAGAGAAGATATCTAACTATATTTCCTAGAAAAAAATGTAAATCCAAAACAACTAATCCTCCAGTGATTTAGGTCACACATGAGGATATCCTTTTTTAGGATTCAGGCATGACAATGAAACAGGCAGAAGCTACCATCTTCAATGTAAGGTACATTGCAAATAATGTCATGGAGATTATTTGCAAAAACCTTTTCAATGCCAACTTGATTCAAGAATGCCCCATAGATACTTTGCGAGATGTCAGGATACTGATGAAGCATTGGCAAGATTGGTTCAAGAAAAAAGAAGATAACATAAAAAAGTTATCTAAGCTAAAATTTGAACATTATTCGCAACACTTAGTTAAACCCCACAACGAATGGCCTATGTTACGATGTTTGATAAATATTATTGTACACATGCTGCAAGCACTCTCTACTGTGATTTATGTGGGCTGAATGTGACTGAACCCAACTCATCCTCCAAAATTAAAGCCCATAATGCATATTTATGAAATCGGGCAGCAAAATTAAAACACAACAGCCTTCTCATTCTCGATGATTGGCTCCAAGAGATTCTATTTTTATATTTTAATTTTATATTAAGGAAGGTTGTTTGAAGCCCTTCAACATTTTAAGTATTTGCTATTTTTGTAATTTCTATTTTTATAAATACTCCTTTCATGTATTTAGAAAGGGGTTTTGAATTGTTGTAAGTAGACTTAAGAGACTCACACTATTGTATGTTTGAAGTATCTTAATAGGAAGGAGGAACAAAGACTATTTTCTTTCCATGAGTAGAGCATTGATCTATCTAGTATTATTATCCTTATTTTATCGATGTGTTCAAATCTGATGACAATCACATATTTTTTTCTTATTTTTTGTTTTGTATGATCTTATATATTGTTGAATACTTATTCGTTATTGAAGAGTATGAAGTTGATATTCTTGAATGCATCGTAGAAAAAATGAAATCTTATATGCGATATGTTTTAAAACAATTAATTTGACTAGCTATTTAATCAATTATATTTCTTGTATTTATTTCTTGAAATTCTATGCGATCTATATTGTTTAGCACTTTAGAGAATCTTTAAATCATAGAATAAGGATATGTTTAATCTCACGAACTAGATAGTTATGTGTGTGTGTGTGTGTGTGTTTGTATTACTTTAATATACATCCACCACATTCCTTTTACTCACAATTACACTCCAAATCCCATCATATATATTCAAAGGGAAATGGGTCCCTTGATCCCCAATTGGAACCACTATTCAAAATGGATGCAGAATTATTTTTAATTTCCTAACCATGTGGTTATCGCCGATGTTGAGACAATTACCTTCCAGGTCTTCAACATTTTTGGTGCTAGAAAGAGGACCCCGACTATGAATGGAAAAAAGGTTTGATCCTACATGAAAAGGCCATCTAAAGAGTTGCTCGCCTTCAAGATTTCCATTGACTTTCAGAGCTCATTCCAAATCACCCACTCCTAGACTAGAAGTTGAGAAAACAACCATAAAGTCTCCTAGCACACTACCTAAGTTATCTGATCAACCTGCTTCTCAAGAGATACCTGAAGTTCAAAATTTAATTCAGAAATTAGAAGTAATTTCTATTTCTGAAGAGAATCCACAACAATTTGAGTTATCTAAACATAGCGTTTCGTTGTGGGTTTTAACCCCCATAGAAATTACCTGCATACGAATTCTAAAACACAAAAAATAAGCAATGTGAGAGCATAACACATAAAACACATATACACAGAGATTTTCCCATGGATCCAAAAACCAGGACTACTAGCTTGATTTTTCATTATGTTCCTTTCAATGTTACAATACATATTTACACACGCCAAAGCATCCAATACCATGGAATGAAAACCATTGCGTCGAGGACCATGGACCGAAAACCATAGGTAGGTTCGCCTAACCTAATATAGGGTCCAAAAAAAATTTCCCACGACACTGCCCTAGACATCGTAGAGGAGGGCTACCTGCCCCCCTCAATCCCCTCGGAGAGGTGGGGCGACTGCCCCCCCTGTGACCCCCCCTACACAATCGGTGAAACAAAGGGGGGGATCCGCCCCCCGTCTAACCCCCTGGTTCACTACATAGGTTAGTCATGGAAATAATATAACACAACCCAACATTCCTCATACTTCCAATCTACTCGCATAGCGACTCGCTCCCAAAGAGAGAAACTTGGTGTTACTCCATTTGAGTTTCCTCTAGCTTCTCACCGAAGAAAGACGAAAAAATCTAAAGCTAAATAATCCACTAGTGAGATTTTATCAACAACTCCACCTCAAACACCTTCATTTCAACCATCATAATCATTTTTCTCTCCTTTGAGTAATCCTCCCTTTCACTCTCTCTCATCGCAATAGACTTGTGCTCATTCAACCATCACTAGCTCAGGAGCTACTTCTTCTTCGACACATTCAACTTCTTCTACTATTACAACATCTTCTTTTCAAGTTCCCATAATGGCAAGTAAGCAATGAAACCCACCAACACCTATATCATGGACTAGTCCTTGAGTTGTTTGAATGGTAGCACCTCCCCATCCCTTACCTAAACATCCTGAAATATGCTTCCAAAGTTCAATCCTAATGATGGACTTCCTGCTGAAGAACATCTCCATAATTTTATGCTTCCCATTAATCTCAATGGAGTAGTAGAAGAAGACTGTGTAGTGACACTATTTCCATATACCCTTAAAATATTTGTAGGTTCGCGGTATTCCTCATTACCACTAACATCTATCACTAGGTGGGGCATATTTGAAGAAATCCTTTTGACTAAGTTTTTTGATGATCCCACAACTGCTACTCTAATCAATGACCTAGCCAATCTAAAAGCCCACCCCTATGAGAAAATCAAGGATTTCAATTCTAGGTTTAATAAATTATTAAATAAAATTCCATATGCCTCTAAACATGGTGTTGATGTTGAATGCATCGAGCTTCAGATGGAGACAAGAATCAAACCTATAAGATTGTTATGGGTATCTAACTATGTTTCTAGACACATGAACGGATAAAACATTAGATGAAAATAATTGTATGTTACCTTTGGCATGCTTCAATGTTATGGTATTCATTCAAGATTTCTTTATTACCGCATTGTTTTATCTTTCTTGCAGTGACATTCTTGCTGTGCTTGTCGAGTCTAGTGTTGGTTGTCATTGATGCGTAGCCACTGCTCGTGAAATAGAGTCTACAAAATCCCCATTTCAAAAATCAAACTCAGGACTTGTAGCACTGTCAACCTCTTCCAAAGTAATAAACTATTAGGCGACTTACTAGAACCACCATGCAGCTTGACTTGTAGGACCCAAAGCTCATATCTTTGCACAAAATTTGAGCATCCATCTTGTAGATGGTATCAATAAGCCCTCCTAAGTCCATAGTTCGACCAAAGGTCTCGCTCTCCTTGTCTTTCTTCTCGTGGGGTTTAATTGCTCTGTGCTTAAACTCAATTGCCTACTTGAAGAAATTCCCATAGATATGCTCTATAGTTTAGCCTTTCTCCTCATCATAGAGCATGATGTGACGGTGCCATTCCCAGACATGGTAGATAGGCTTTGGGTCCTTGTGGAACCCAACGCAAACTTGGTGGTGCTATCGAGGTGACGGCATGACCGAAGTTGGCCTTCCATTTATCAATGTCCTCACTGGATATAATATGAACGATATTCTTCTCTAACTCGTATGATCGCATCATCACAGATGAGAGAAAGAGCCCATTGAAGAGAGAGTAGGTGAAACGTATTTGGGTACAATTCTTTATTTGGCAATTAATGAAACAAAGTGAGCAATTTGGCATAGGTGTGTTGAATGTTTTGTTATGATAAGATTTTAAATGGTTTGTGGTGGTGTGCGTTGAAAATTTGTTACATATATGGTTGGTAAATAGTGTTATTTTGGTGAACATTATATTTTCATATATGACATGACATATGAGCTTGGTTAATACATATTGATTCATATGTATATTGGGAGTGTTTTTAAGACCATAAACCATGAGCACGTTGACCCTTTTATATGGCATATAATGCGAAGACCATGTGTTATATGGGATAGACATGTCATATATATGTATGGTTTCAAATGAAACTATTATGAAATATGATAAGTGGTATTCTCACTTTTTGATGGACATATTTCATATGATATGAAATTGCATGGTGTATGGACCCGTTATATTGAGAGCTTACATCCTTATTTGAAGATTGTTTTGAAGACAACTATGTGCCAACCAATTTTTTTTTGTAGTGACATTATTGTGAAATGGATCGAATTGGTGATGTATTAGAATTATCGAATACTCTAATACATTCTATTATGGATAATATAGTTATGATTAACAAATCCATTGTCACAGATATTTAAACCTATTTGAAAAATGCACAAGAAACATTGAATGTTTGCAACTGGAGTCTCAACTTCAAGAAGATCAGTTACAATAGAAAAGGCATTAGCAACAAGAATATGAAGTTAAGGTTGATTTAGTTCCCAATTCAACACCAAATTTGCATGCCAATGCAGAAATTCAAACAACACTTACCAAGCAAATCATCAGACCTTGGGAAGAGCTTGTCCACAACAAGCACACAACAGGTCTTGGATATGATAACTAGGTGTCCTTTCATATTCTAGACTACTCTGAGCTAATCCAAGTTCAAAATGCAAGATTTATTCAGGACGGTTCATATTCACCTCCTCCTCCTCCTCCCCCTCTACACAAATAGATTGTTAAATGTCAACATTGTGACTAAGTTGGCCATATGAAAGATCATTGTTTTGATGTTCATCCATGTAAGCATTGTCATAAAACCAGTCATTCTTTAGACAAATGCTTCAAAAACTAACCTCCTACAAGAACAAAGATTCATCTTCGATGGATCACCTCTTGGCAATGGGCTTCAATATCCAAGAAGATATTTCACTCATATAATAGGATTCATTCTCAAATATTGAAAAGCCTTGCAGTTGAGTACTCTTCATCTTTTCACCTTGTATCTGACACAGGGGGAAGTGATGGTCATCTACAAGCTTCAAAGACACATCAAGTGAGCATGAGCGACAACCTACAATACCAGAGTCAAAGTTGTAGTCAAAGAAAAATATGCCCCTAAGCATGCCTTTAGTTTATGGTCATCCTTAAACCATCACAGGTTGAGACCTCCCTTTCAAGGTTTAAGGTTTCCCTCTTCAACACATTAGTGACACTTCCTCAAGGAGAAGACATCAACTTCATGCCAGATTTGGAATAGTTTCGGTAACTGCACTAAGCATTCGAGTGTTGGTGGTCCTCCTTAAACCACCGCCCTTATACCAACATTTCAGAGAGCACATCCAGCCTATTGTTGCCATGCATTTTTGCACATTTTGTATTACAACTCTCTTCTTGAACTCATACATACCCCTTCGGATTAAGGGGGGGCATGTTGGACACTTAATCCTCTAAGGGTTGTTGTGGAGGCTGAACAACCAAAGGGAGTCCAAGAGATCATATGGAATATGAATCCAAGGGTCACACCATGTACTATAAATGTGTATCATGTCAATAATAGTGGTACTCTCTTGCTTATCATTCATACTCTGTGTCTGTCATATATATGTTTAACAACATTTAATGATCCATCATTTTTATTTTTAATCTAATCATCAAAAATATCATTTTGAAAAGGACAAGGGGAGGAAGCTCTAGTTGTTTTTTCAAATGATTTAGTGTTTTGATTTTGATGTTATTGAATTTTCAGTTCATGTAATTTTCAGAACTCTCAAAATATCCACTAACACAATTTAGTATAAAATTAGTAATAAATACAAATTCTTCATGAAAATCAATAAATCTTATATCATTAGAAACTAGATTCAGAGCCTACTCTAGTGGTAGCAAACACGTCATCTAGCTCTTAAATTTTGTAAGGACTTGACTGCTATGAAGTTTTCATTTATGAAAAATTGTAGAATTTTTCCTAATTTTGATTGATTGAATAGTCTGAGCCTAGAAAAACTATTAGATAAGAAATGAAAACAAAATCCGGGCAATAAATTTGACACTATCATATGAGAATTTTTCACAACTCTAGTTTGTGTTAAACGTAGTGAGTTTCATACATAAAACTCTCTGGTAAGAGAATTACACACTCTCGATCATTTTTTTGAGAGTTTTAATTAAAATCTTGATTCATGGCTCAAAGTTTCCAGTGGAATTTAAACTATTATACTAAAATCTAAACCCTCGTATCAGCATCTAAACTCTCTTATGATGATTTGAAATAGAGTCTAAACTCTCATATGAGAATTTAAACTCTACATTGAGAGTTTTAAATAGTTTTAAAATCTCATATGAGAGTTTTAAATAGAATTTAAACTCTCATACAAAAATCTAAACTCTCATACCAAAATTTTAAATCAGGTCAAAACTCTCATTCGAGAGTTTTAAATATAATCTAAACTCTCGACCAAGTGTTTGTTTTCCCCAAACTTCTCAGTCGAAAACATGTAAAATTGTGGTCAAGGAATTTTTAACCTTGGCATTAACGTGATCGAACTCTTCGATGAAGCTAATATGATAATGTTTTCAACTCTTACATGGGAAAATTTGTTGAGTTATTTTCTTGGGCAAGAAAGTCATAAACATAGAGTGATTTATCCCTCCATACCAAAAATTGTTTTGCATTTACTAACCCTATAATTTGTTCAATTAAAATTGCAAGGACTAAGTCTTAATTGAATTACTAGGTTCCTATCGATATCACATCACCCAAGGCAACAAGTCAAATTTTAACTAGGTTTTATGTCTTGGTTTTAGGTATGGTACTAATCCAAATTTTATCGATATCACATCACCCAAGGCAACAAGTCAAATTTTATGGACAGAGAACATGACCACATGCCCTATGCGTTGGAGCATAGTGTGAACTTTGATTTCTCATTCCTTACCCTATTCTCTCTTATTTTTTCTTCCCTACAACTAATCTTATCAATTTCTCATTCTTCAATCTATTATCGCTTGTTTTTTCCATAGTAGTTAATTTTATAATTTTTCCTTATGTCTTATTCTACTTCAAATTTACATTTCCTTTTAGATGATTTACTAAGTTTCATAAATTGTTGAATTAAACTTATAAGGACTAAGTCTTAAATTCTTTAGTAAGTTCCAATCCATGTGAGATAACATGTAAAATTTCAATTGGTTTTTATGTCATGGATTTAAGTATAGCACTAATTGAGCCGAAAGGCTCATTCTCCAACCTGGTATAAAAGGATGTGTAAGGTTATCCGTCTGCGTGTGCCCCTTTAAAATATAAATAAAAAAAATGAATATATTCTAAAGCAATTAGAAATAAAATAATGTATTTGAACATCCATGTTAACTAATTATGTGGATATCAACTTTATATATATCTATATATAGAAAAAAATTAAGTTTTTATGGTTAAATTTTTTATTTGGTCCTGTATACTCTATTTAGCATTCAATAATACAATTTATATAATAAAAAGTAACACATTGTATATGCACTCTAAAAAAAATTTCATGTTAAGAAATTAAATCCCTGTCTCCTCATGTTAGATCTGTACTTAAGATAGATCTATGCTCGTCTAATTTGTTTAAAGAAAGCACATGATCACATGACCTTTGTTGTTGAGCTTCAAACGATGATGTGGGCCATTGGCTTTCATCTAGATAGACTATGGTTTAAATTCTCTAGATTTGTACTTAAGATAGATCTATGCTCGTCTAATTTGTTTAAAGAAAGCACATGATCACATGACCTTTGTTGTTGAGCTTCAAACGATGATGTGGCCCATTGTCTTTCATCTAGATAGACTATGGTTTAAATTCTCGATAGACTATGGTTTAAATTCTCTTTAGACCATAGAGTATGACGTAAGTTGTAAATTATGTATAATATAATGTACAACTTACTTTTAATTAATTAAGAGTTTGTTTTCTTCATAAAGAAACAAACAAATTAAGAATCCAAATTAAAACAACCAAAATTCAATAATGTGATTAATCTCAAAGAAAATATATTTATCAATATAAATCACAGAAATCTAAGATCTAATACTCTTAATTAGTTTTAAACCAGTTTTCCTTAAACATATATAAACAAATTATTAACTATACTAAAATTTTAAAAACTTTTAACAAAATTTGAGTAAATTATATAACATATTAAAATCATATTATTTAATTCCTAATATTTTATTTACTTCTTAATATTTTGATTAGATTAATATAAACTACATCAATACCCTTTTAAATATGAATTTGTAAATATGATTCATATATCTTGACGCTAGCCTAATGGAGACTCTAAGTTGTATGCATTAAGAGGTTCCAAATTTAAAAATGTGTAGAAAGAGTATACATAAGCACTTAAAAGATACAATGGTAAAGATCAAATCGACTTTGCTCAAACAACCCAATTACAGATTCCTTTAATCTCCCTCGCACACAAATAAAGTGAACCTCTTACATCTTTCTAATAGATTTATTAATAAACAAACTTTTAGGATGTAAATTAATTACATTGTGTGGGTTTTACAAAACTAAAAGCCTGAACCAACTGTAAGAATAGACAAACTATTAAATCCTAAATTTGGTACTCAGCCTAGCAAAGTTTCAAGGCATATTTTAGGAATAGGCTAGGATGAAATCATCTTAGTCAATTAAAGACTGTAAAATCTCGTAAAACAACCTATTGCCAAATTACAACGAGAATAAATTTCCAGAACCGATATGATTAATGCATATAGTGCACCTACATGTGCAGGTCTGCGATTGTGATTTTCGAATCGCTCAGATATAAATCGCTCAGATATAAACCGTCGAGCAATCAGGTTCTCGGCTGGAATATCTTGAAAGATAACGACCCTTGCAAGAAAATTCTTTACTTTCTGCTGTGAATTTTCAAATGTCGAACCGTTATTCCTGCCGTTGGAACATCGCACAATAACCTGCCCAAACCAAAACTCTTTGTTAGTCAACAGAAATTCCACCGGGAACGCGGGGGTGACCGCATGCGTACGTTCAACTGCCCCGATGCAGTTGCACGTGATAACTGAAGCATCGTATTCCCTGTCATAACTTTAAATCTAACAATCATGTGTTCATATGGACAGAGATGTGGACCTGCACATGAATGTGGTCAGCTTCTCCTTTTCACTTAAAGGAGTGGAAGGGCATACAGTGTTTCTGTCCTGCCTGGCTGATCATCAAAATACAATCACCAGCTCTCCACTTTAGGTTTGTCTATTGTGATTCGTGAGTTTCTTTTAAAATTAGTTCGATAATGGTTCATGCAAAGAGTTTTGGGAACCCTATCTCTAAGTGACCATGATTTTTTCCATTATCCAGCTGATCCTCATAGTACACCATATTCAAATGGAGCCCTCTTCAATCGAAAAAACAGGCCGAGTGGAAACATCAATAATGGCATGGCCACTGTAAAACGAAACGATGGATACCTAAACCCTCCATTATTCCAAAATATTTTATGTAGCAGTACCACTGGCCGGAGGAGAGATGCGGAAAAATATTTGATTTGTCCTCGTATCTCCTAGTTGCAATCAATGCCGTGTCCCTGGACGAAGTACGCGTCGACGCGAGGGAATTTTGAGAGATGGACGCTGCCCCCTCCTCGCCCTTTGGACAATTTCGAAGAATATATGGCCCAACGGGCGTCGAGAAGTGGGAGAGAATCGGGAATGTAAATCGCAGGAAACCTTCATCGATGTGGGTTTTGTTCATTGAGCGTCAGTTTTCACTTGAGTACTGTTACAGTGGACAGGCTTATATCTTGGGTCATTGATTTATTAATAGGAGGGAGTGTATGTTACTAATTGGATTATGGCGAGCAAGTAATCTAATTGGATTATGGCAAGTAAGTAATCTAACTAGTGGCATATATTGCAGTATGGCATTAATCAGTCAATGGCCTATGATATTGATTAGTTGTGTCATTGTAATTAAGGCCAAGTTTAATGTTTTCTTTTTAAAGTAAAGCTTGATTTCAGTACAATTACACTAAAAGTTTAAAAGTTTAGTGTAATTGAGAGTAAGTGTAACATCCCAGTTAATGTAAATATTTACTTGTATAAGGATAGCATGGGTGGAGATTTATTGGTATAGTGAATTTCATGGTAGGCAAGAAAACAAAGTGCAGGTCTATGTATGGAAGAAGCCTAATTAGATAATTTAAAATCTACTTGGAAGGAGCATATTCAGATAAGTGATATTTTCTTTTTTGGTTAAGGCATAGAAGTATGTAGATAAATAAGTCATTTTCTGAGTTATTGAATGATTTAATTACTTACTCTTCTTAATTCTAGAAATATATAAGTAGATTATCTTCCATTTGAAAGATAGATTTCTTTTTCAAAAGTTTCCTGAACAAAGAGTTACATGAACAAAAACAAAGAAGCATCTTCATTATTCTAAATGAAAATTGCAATAAATATTAAGAGAAATAGCGAATACCAAATATAAAACCACAAAAGGAAAGCTAGTAATGGAAAAGTTCACTAGTGAATATAGATAAAGGCATATAGAGTTATGTATTATAAATTTATAAATACAACTGGAAGGAATTTCAAAAGACCTTCATTCTATAGGAATCTAAGTTTAGGGACTCACCTAAAATAAATTGTAGTAAAGTAAAGCCCCATTACAAAAAGAAAGAACCTTTACAGGGTAGGTATTGTAAATTGTCTGTATAAATGAAATCAATAAAATATCAGAGTCCTCTAATCTCCTATTCACACTAATATATGAATATCAGTAGCAAAAAACCTAGTTGTCTACATATTCTAGCATGTTTTGGATATAAGTTAAGACCGAAAAAGGTTAACAATAAGAGCATCACAGTTATTACCAATTTATTCATCACCCCTAAAGGGTTCCATGCGGACTTTTACTTTTAACAAGATTAAACATCAATATTCACACTCTGTATAAAACAAAATAATGCAAGTATGAAACTCAGAAAATTTCGATCTATTGCTAGACTCTGTACAGAACACTCTGTAGAGATAATGTAAAAATTAAACTAAGAAATTCTGAGCTATTGCTAGACTCTGCATAGAACACTATGATGTTCTTTTGCCATTACATAAACTAAAGAATATCCAATCCTTTGCCATATTATAAATAGAGACATATCCAAACTAAGAAAGAGCTTGAAATTTCTGGATATATGACTTATTACAATATGCCAAATCCTTACTGAAACCCCGTAGATAGATATAAATGAAACTATCATGAACAATGTCTCCACAGGGAAAACTAAATTGTAAGAGTAGCTAGAGCCATACATTCTTAATAGGTTCAAATGACCATGCATGTATGAAATGGCAGTCTGAGGAAAAGTGCTCAGAATTATAATATATGGTCGAAGCCATTTAAGATTTTCAAAGTTTAAACAAAACTAAAACAGTAGGATCCAAGCTTCCATAAGTAGAGAAAGCCTTCATGACTATGGTATTAGAATTCTAAGAAAACTCTACCTTGCCAAAGAAAGAGAACCGTAGGAGTTAAATACCCAGTGCAAGGTGGGTTCTTTCTCTTGAAAGATGAAGCTAGTAAGAGGATTTCCTCCTTGGCATCATCTGAAAACTTGGGCACTTGAAAGACCTCCCACAAAGACAATGAATAAATAATGATTAGATGATAACTTCCATAAGGAACTATACAAAAACTAACTAGAAAATGTAAGACGCGAAAAACCATTGAAGCTTACCATTGAGTAGCAGTATGAGAAACACTGACACAAAGCATTGAACTCCAGGACAAGAATCTATGGCAATATGATAGACAAATCTGAATGCAGCCCATATGCTCTAGGAGAGAGCGGATAAACAAGCAAACCTCTACTTCAGGCGAAGCGACCAAATGATCCAAGATCCAAGTCACCAGACTAGAACAGAGCCAAAGTCAATTGGAGTTTTGGAGTAACACAATGCTAGAGAGGAACAAAACCACCGGGAAATGAAGGTCAGAACCCTTGAGCACTGTATAATCAATCAAGTTGACAAGATCCATCGATGGGGAAGTTAGATCCCAAGGAAAGTGTAGCATGTGGATGACTTGGAGTATATAGGACTGCCACCTAAGGCAGGATAGCCAGAACGATTAAATTGGGATAAAGCAAATGGCAGGTTTTTGAGGACTCTAGTTGAATTACATTAAATGCCAAATCTAGCTTAGTACCAAAATCAATAAATGTAAATTGATTTCAAACCCTAAGTTAATTGATCAAGTGTGTAAATGATCCCGCCATAGATCATGAACCCAATGCATAATAAAATCTAAGGTTTTAAGTGTCATTGCATTTCAAGCTTTAATAATGGATTGTTATTAGATATATAAATCTAATCTTAGACTATTATAGTGTCAAGAATTATCAAAGTTAGCATTTTGGTCATATGGTAATAATATTTTTTTATATTGTGATTGTAATACAGATGTGTTACATATGGTATGAGAGTGCTCAGGTTTCTAAAACTAAAACCTCTGGAATAAGGAATAACAAACTCGGTCATTTACACGTTGGAGGGAGCAAAAGTCGGTATAAGGCGAACTCGAAGTCCACCACACGATTCCGTATTGGGAACAAGACCAAGACCATTTCACGAAGGAAGTCCTGAGGTCTAGGTGCAGCTGGGGATAAGCCACAAAATCCCAATACAGACATCGGGGTGACTATACAAGAATTGAAAGGTGAAATGGCTCAACTCCACATAGACAATGAAAGATTGATGCAGGAACAAGAAAATATTCTGAAAATCCTATCAGATAGATAGAATCATTGGCCACTAGTTCCTATCTCGGAGGATGACCATACGACTAGGGAACAAGAGTTCCGAAATAAAAATGTGGAAACGGGAGGAGGTGGAGAAAACCAATAAGAATCAGGTAATGTGTCTGATCACAAGACTTAGAAGAGGTAGAAAATTGAACTCCAAGGTGAGTTTAAGAAAATCAAGCCTCCTCTCTTCGATGGTGAGCAAGAAGAGGCGGTAGAAGGATGGTTGATTAATATGAAAAAGTATTTCCAACTCTATGAGTATGATTAAAATTTGAAGGCCCATCTGGACATTTTCTAGCTTCAACAGAAAGTTGGATTGTAGAGGGAGGAAGTAAAAATAGTCCATAGGTTAGTGAGAAAAACATAATTTGGGAGAAATTCCAGAATCTTTTTTAAAGAAAAATATGTAACCAAAAGATTTTATGATGAGAATGCAAAATAATTCCATGATCTCTACCTGGGCCAAATGAACATGGATGAGTTTATAACAAAATTTACATCATTATTGTGGTACATTCCTTATATTCATGAAGAAAAGGCCAAAGTACAATAATTTATGAGCACTCTTCAGTTTTTTATGAAGGAATGACTCGAATTTGAAAAATGCAGAAACCATGGATGAAGTCATTTGGAAAGCACGAATCTGCTATCAACAAAATAAACCAAAGGGAGATATGATAAAAAGATGGGCTAATAAAAAAGGAAGTAAATTTATTTCCAGCCACAAGAGGAATAAGGGCACCAACAACAAAGGATTATATAAAGGTCAAACTAAACAAAATGTGAATAAACCCAGATTTAATGTATGAGGTGAAACCACGAAAAATGAACAAGCTGGCAGAAATGAAGCAAAATTTATTAACATACCACATGCACAGCGTTGGGGATGTGGAGACCCGCATTATGTCAAAAAGTATTCCCACTACAAGGGAGAAGATTAGATCTCACAAATTCAAGAGGCATTTACCGTGGGAGAAGTGGCAAGGAGAGTCCCTAAAATTAGCACAGCTCTTGAAGATGATGAGATAGAATTTCAACTGACCATGCTTGAATTTGAAGGTACTATTTTTTACGAGACCTGTTTTTCTTTAATAGATCTCAGGGCCACTTTAAGTTACATTAGTCCCAATATAGTGGAACGATGTAAATTACAAGCTATTAAATTTAAAAACCCATGTTTAGTACAGCTAGCCATAGGAGAAAAAATGAGTGTTTTGTCTAAAGTAAGCAATTGCCTTGTAAAATTAGCTAGTCAACCTATTATAATTGATTTCAATGTGTTACCCCTAGGGTCATACAACATTCTTATAGGGATGGACTGGTTGGAGAAACAATGGTCCCTCATAAATTGTAAGAAAGAAACTATTAGCTACCAATATGAGGTATGGGAGAGACAGGAAATTCAAGGTGTGCAGAAACCACTACAATTAAGGCTTATAAAAGCTTCCCAAGTCACCAAATGCATTAGAAAAGGTTTTCAAGTTTGTGCCATACAAGTAGGGTATGTTGACTCTAAGGATAAATATATATCACTAGATAATATAACTGTGATACAAAATTTTCCAAATGTATCTCCCAAAGAATTACTAGGCCTACCCCCAAGGAGAGACATAGATTTTACCATTGAGCTAATTCCGAGAGTTGCCCCAGTTTCTCGAGCACCTTACTAAATGAGCATACCTAAGCTAACAAAATTAAAAATGCAACTCCAAGAGTTGCTTGATAAGAAGTATATTTGCCCCAGTGTGTCCCCTTGGGGAGCTCCAGTATTATTTGTTAAAAAGAAAGACGGAACCCTGCGAATGTGCATGGATTACAGCCAGCTAAATAAGCTGACCATTAAAAAAAATCCTCCTTTCCCCGTATAGACACATTATTTGACCAAGTGAAAGGTGAAATCGTCTTCTCAAAGATCGATCTCCAGTCTGGGTATCATCAGATTAGGATAAGGAGGAAGATATTGCATAAACTGCATTTATAACATGTTATGGGCATTATGAATTTGTCATTTTACCTGTTGGGCTAACTCACACCAGAGCAATCTTCATGTGTCTCATGAACAACATATTCCATCAGTTTTTAGGTAAATTTGTATTAATCTTCATTGATCACATACTGATCTACTCTCGAAACATGGAAGAACATAAGGATCATCTCTGTATTGTTCTGCAAGACCTAAGAGAACACCAACTCTATGCCAGGTATAGTAAATGTGATTTATTTAAGGAGCAATTCAAATACTTGGGACATGTCATCACCAAGGATGGAATTGTGGTAGATCCGGAAAAGATAAGAAGCATTATGGAATGGCATGTACTGAAGGATGTAGCTGATATAAGATCATTTATAGGCCTAGTAGGTTAGTATTGAATATTTGTGGAGGGTTTCTCTACAGTGTTATATCCTATTACCTCTCAAAAAAAGAAAGGGAAAGCTTTCAAATGGACCCCTGTCTTTCAAAGGAGCTTTGATCAACTCAAGCATCTTCTTACAACAACACCTATTCTGAGCATTATTTATCCCAACAAAGAATATGTGGTTTGTATGGATGCTAGTAAGGAAGGTGTGGGTGGTGTATTAATACAAGAAGGAAGAGTGGTGGCCTAAGAGTTTGAACAAAAGTATTTAGCATATGATTTGGAGTGGGTGGAATTACCTATTAGGTAAGAAATTTCTGTTTATGACTCACCACCATAGTCTGGTTTATTACCTCAAACAACCAACTTTAAATGCCATGCAAGCTTGTTGGGCATATTTCCTAAGTGAATTCCATTTTCGAAATAAAACATTTAAAAGGAAAAGAAAATAAGGTGGAAGATGCTTTAAGTCAGAAGGTAAACTATTTATATGAAATTTCTTTTAGTGAATCACAAACTACCCTTTTTGGGCAAATTCAAGAATCAGCCATGCAGGATTCAAAATATAGACATTTATGACAACAAACAACAATTATGAACATCCATGAATAGCAATTAGGTTATGAAATAAATACAGAAAATTTGTTGATTTATAGGAAGAGGATATATGTGCCTAGCCAGCGACATCTTAAAAATTTAATTTTAGATGAATATCATAAGATTCCTTATGCAAGCCACCTCGGATACCAGAAAATGATTTCTACCTTGTGGAAGAAATTTTTCTAGCCTGGTATGAAGAAGGAGGTGGCAACATACTTAGCCAAATGCCTGAAGTGCTAGTAAGTGAAAGTTGAGCACTAACATCTAGCAGGGTTACTTCACCCTCTTCCCACCCCAGAATGGAAATGGGAAACAATATCTAATGATTTCATTACCAGGCTGCCTAAATCAAGAAAGAAAATTGACTCAATTATTGTGGTGGTGGACTAATTCAGCAAATATGCTCATTTTATAGATGTCCCATCAACTTATAAAGCAGTCCAAATTGCTAATAATTTTATGTACAACATTTTTACACTACACAGAATCCCGAACATGATCATTTCCAACCGAGATGTAAAATTTACATCAGCCTTCTGGAAAACCCTCTTTGAGGGATTGGGCACAAACTGCACTTCAGTACTGCATACTATCCACAAATATATGGGCAAATTGAGCGGCTAAATCAAGTTATTGTAGACATGTTGTGAGTGAAGTGAACAAAGTTCTTTCTACAAACTAATTACTCCAAAAGACTTGGAATAGGAAATTATCCATTGAGGATATATATTTTATATTAAATACGAATAAGAATAAAAATAAGAATAATAATGAGAACAAGAGGCTTGCTTTTATATCAGGCAAGTGTCTCTTCACGAAGAGTCATGTCTCATTTAGACATGCCTCTTCAACCTAATTACTAGTTAAACTAATCATTATTACAATTAATTTATTATTTATATTTATATTATTTATATATATTTTATTCATTACATAGCCTTCTTCCTCAAAAAGATTTTTCCTCAAAGATTATTGATGAAAAAGGCTTGATCTCTTTTCTTCTTTTTGGCTTCGAAAGCCTTAATAAATATAAAGGTCACTTCTTCTCATATGACAAGGTCACGACGTTCACCAAACTTTTTAAGTAAGAAGTAAAACTTACCTTTCACATAAAGAGATTTTTTTATCCCTTTTGTTTTTTTCTTTTACTTTTAAAATACCATGGGCAATTACCATGGATTGTTTTTAAAATCTCGTGTAAAAAGAAATGTAGTAGCCCACTAAATGGGAATATTATCTACACATGGTGGAGTTTTCCTATAACAACATGTACCATTTATCCTTAGAGATGAGTCCCTTTGAGGTATTATATTTGTGCAAGTGCAAGAAACCTTTAAGTTGGAGTGGACCGAAGTATAAGCTATTGATAGGACTGGAACTATTAGGAGAGATGGAGGAAATGGTGAAAAAGGTAAGAATCAATTTAAAGACTACTCAGGACTGGCAAAAGAACGTTTCTGATGAGGAGAGGTACTTCAGGGAATTCTATGTAGGGGATCATGTGTACATTTGAGTACGAGCCAAGAAAAGCACCTTGCAATGGACTGGGTGTGCTAAATTAGCACCCCGATTTTGTGGACCTTTTCAAATCCTGGTTCGAATCGAAGCAGTGGCTTACCAACTTTGCTTACCCAGTCACATTCATATACATAATGTCTTCCATGTTTCTCTACTTAAGGAATATATTTATGACTCTAATCATGTAATCAAATGGCAAGACGTTCAAGTAATACACGCACACACACACACACACACACATACATATAGTTTCTCTTTAAGGATGTATTAAACAAACTGGTTAAAGACTTAACACATTTTGTTCTTATGTTCAGGTCAAACCAGAAGGTGAGCTCTTGGTTGAACCTCTAGTTATACTAGATCAGATAGACGTAATGCTATGGAAATGAGTTATCGCTCGGGTTAAAATGCAGTTGAAGCTCTATGAGTTGGAAGAGACCACCTCGGAAGATGAGCACGTTATGAAAGAAAACTTTCTAGGTTTATTTGTAGAAGAAGAACATCAAGACAATGTTTCATTTTAAGGGGGGAAGATGTAACATCACTCGTTAATGTAAATATTTGTTGTTACTGCAATTAGAAAAGCTATTACTTTTCTCTAAAATTATAAACTATTCTTAAATTAAGTTATGGAAAGGAATTTGCAGTTATTAGTAAATGCTATTTCTTTTTATTAATTATTTAAGAGAGATAGTTACATGTTCCATGAAAACAAAACTAAATCTTGGAGAGTATTTTACTGAAAGGAGATCAAAAGGATAGGGGTATCTGAGATCTGTAAGAGGAAAATAGGAAAAAGAATTGTGTTGAGAGGTGAGAGAGTTTGTGATAGCTATGTCTTGTTAAGAAAAGATAGTTGGATATACACTTAGTCTCTAAGGAGAGAAAGAATTTTCCTTGGGATCAGGGATAGCACAGGGGGAGATTTACTTATTGGTATATTGAATTTCACTGTAGGGAGGAAAGCAAAGTGCAGGTCTATGTACAAACCAAATTTGGAAGCACCATAACCAAATAAGTAAAATATGCTTGGAAGTAGCATATTCAAATTAGTAATATTTTCTAGGTAAACCATAGAAGTATTAGATAAATAAGTCTTTTTTTGAGTTATTGAATGATTTACTTACTTAGTCTGGTTAATTCTAGAAAGATATCAGTAGGTTATCTTCTATTTCAAAGATAGATTTATTTTTCAAAATTTTAATAAATAAAGAGTTACATGAACAAAAACAAGGAACCATCTTCATTATTCCAAATGAAAATTGCAGCAAATATTAAGAGAAATAGCTTATAACAAATACAAAACCAGGAATGGATATCTAGTAATGGAAAATTTCAGTAGTGAATACAGTGAAAGGCATACATAGTTATGTATTATAAATTGATAAATACAACTAGAAGGAATTTCAAATGACCTTCATTTTGTATGAATTTAAGTTCAAAGGACTTAGGTAAAACGAATTGCCATAAAGAAGTAAAACCTTGTTACAAACAATAAGAAATATTACATAATATTGTAAATTGTTTGTATAAATGAAATAAATAAATTATCACAGTCCTCTAATTTTCTATTCACATTAATATATGAATATCACTCACAAAAACCCCAGTTGTCTATAGGTTCTAGCCTATTCTGCATATAAGTTTAGACAGAAAAAGGTTAACAATAAGAGGAGCACAATGATTACGAATTTATCCATCACCCCTAAAGGGTTCCATGCAGGCTATTACTTTTAACAAGATTAAACATCAATATTAAGAATCTGTATAAAATGAAATAATGCAAGCAAGAAATTGAGAAAATTCTGATATATTGCTACACTCTGTAAAAATGAGATAATGTAAATACAAAATTGAGAAATTCTGAGCTATTTCTAGACTTTGCATAGAATGCTATGATGTGCTTTTGCCATTATATAAACTAATGAATATCCAATCCTTTGCCATATTATAAATAAAGACATTTACAAACTAAGAATGAGCTCGAAATTTTTGGATATATGACTTATTACAATATTCCAAATCCTTGCTGAAATTGTAAAGCTATCATCAACAATGTCTTGACAGGGAAAAAGAAATTGTAACAGTAGCTAGAACCATACATTCTTAATAGATTCAGATGACCATGCCTGTACGAAATGGCGGTCTCAGGAAAAGTGCCCACAAATATAATATATGGCCGAATCTGTTTAAGATTTTTACAGTTTAAAGGAAACTAAAATAGTAGGATCGAAGCTTCCATAAGTTGAGAAAGCCTTCATGACTATGATATCGGAATTACAAGAAAACCCTAGCCCTAAGGTCGTCGAACCTTGCCAAGGAAAGAGAATAGTAGGAGTTAAATACCTGGTGGATGGTGGGTTCTTTCTCTTGAAATATGAAGCTAGTAAGAGGGTTTCCTCCTCGACACCATCTGAAAACTTCAGCGCCTCAAAGACCTCCAATAAAGACAATGAATAAATAGTGGTTTGATAATAACATCCATAAGAAAATGTATAAAAGCTAAGAAGAAGATGTAAGATGTGCAAAATGCTGAAGCTTACCATTGAGTAGCAGTATGAGAAACCCTGACTCAGGGAATTGAAATCTAGGACTCTGAAGATTCTATGTCAGTATGACAAACAAGTCTGAACATAGCCTAGATGCTTGAGAACGAAATAGATAGACAAGTAAACATCTACTTCGGGTGAAGCAACTAGATGAGCGAGGACCCAATTCATAAGACCGGAATAGAGCCAAAGTCCATCAGAGTTCTGGAGTAACACAATTCAAGTTAGGAACAAAACCACTGGGAAATGAAGGGCAGAACCCTCAAGCACCATATGATCAATCGAGTCGACAAGAGAAATTGATGGGGAAGGTAGATACCGAGGAAAGTGTAATAGGTGGACAACTCGGAGTATATCGGACTACCACATAGGCCACGAAAGCTAGGTCCATTAAATTGGCATAAAACAAATGGCAAGTTTCCAAGGACTCACGCTGAATTAAATTAAATACCAAATCGAGCTTAGTACCAAAATCAATAAATGGAAACTGATTGCAAACCATCAGTTAATTGATTGTGTGTGGAAATGATCTCACCATAGATCATGAACCTAATGCATAGTGAAATCTAAGGTTTTAAGTGTCATTACATTTCAAGCTTTAATAATGAATTGTTATTAGTTATATAAAGCTAATCTTAGACTATTATAATGTCAAGAATTATCAAAGTTAGCACTTGGTTGATATGGTAATAATATTTTTTTATATTATGATTTTAATGCATATGTGTTAGAGGAAGGCTTAGAATGTTTTAAGGTTTGGGTTTTGGTTAATAATTTTATTTGAATTTTGGAAAAAATCAAAATTTTTTAACTAAATATTTTTGAATGCTATATATTTACTATATATATATATATATAATACATTATATATACTGACTATATATAAATATGAATGGACTAGAAATTTGTACTATATTCTCTATTCCTATACTAGATTTATATCTTAATTTGGATTTACAAAAACCTAGAGACATGAAGAAAATTTCTTTGAAAGTGAAACTAAAGAGAATCTAAATTGATCCCTCTCAAATTGTAGATTTAGCAAATAAGATAAATCTAGATTTTGTTTAGAAATAAAAACTTCTACAATATACATACACATAAAAATACAAACCTTCATATATACATAATTATTAAAATATTAAAATTAAAAAAAAAATTAAAATACCAAATCTTAGATTATAACCCCACCATTAAAATCCGAAAAATAATTGAATTTGGATTTGTACCCTCTTGACATATTCCTTCCCATCACCAATTAAAAATAGATTATTTAGTTTATATTAAATGAGATTATATTATTCAATAATAAATAACAATAAAAAAAATTCAAAAATAAGAGATTATATAGTTTATATTAAATAGAGTTATATTATTCATTAATAAATAAAGCTAAAAATGGAAAACCAATAGCTTAATAGAAATGATTTTATTATTATATTTTAAGTTTGGCCAAAAACCATTCATCCAAACAATTATTGATTCATGCATGGGCAGATATAAAATAAGAAAGCCATGGAGTTACAAAGTTGTGTTTTCACTTGGCCATAATCATTCCAATGAGCCAAATTATCGTAACTTATATATATATAGTAGTAATCCAAACCATGATTGATTCATGCATGGGAAGATACAAAATAAGAAAGCCAAGGAGTGACAAAGTTGTGTTTTCACTTGCCATAATCATTCCATATAGTAGTAAATATCAATAATAATGATAAAAAGACAAAGCAAAAGTTTTAAGAGAAATATTTTTACTGTTCCTATTATATTAATGTAGAGATTGGATATTTTATACTAGATTAAGTTAGTTTTTATATATATATTCTAGTAACAAATAACATTGAAAAAGGAAAAATAAAGAGTTTGATAGAAATGATTTTATTGTTGGATTAGTTGAAAACTACTCATTAAATTTGATATTGGTACCAAATAAATATGGTATAAATTTCATAAAAGTGATAGAGAATAGATAAACAGAATTCAAAGCCCCAACCAAATACTTCGCTTTGGAACAAAGAATAATTTATTAATTTTTTTTTTTTTTTTTTTTGTTTTTTTAAATAGGGTACGTTAGAGGGAATGCTATTAGGAAAATCATCGTTTGTGAGAATAAAACCGCTAATGTTAGATATTATTTTTAATTTAATTTTTTTTTTTAATAAAATGTGTTAATTAATAATTATAAATTACTTTTCTTATTAATGTTATATTTATATTTATTTTTTATGTAACTTGAAGACTAAAAGTATTTAAATAACATAACATATGAGGAAAAAAATTACAACATATCTTTCATACTACTCAATTATATAATTTAAATCCTGTAAATTTAAATATTAATAATTTTTAAAAATATTAATAATTTTAATTACACCTTAAAAAGATAATTATAAAATATTTTATAAAGAATAAGAACATAAAAAAAATAATTATAAAAATTATTTTATTAAAGAATAAAAACTACTAAACTATATTTAGTTCAAACATAAGAAAGGATAAAGTAGCATGGCAAAATTAAATAGCCAATAAAATTTATTCGAAAAAAACGTTTCATCCTTTATAGCATTTTAAAGTGAAATTGGCATATCAACTAATACAACATTAATATTAACAAGAGTTGAACGGTAGTGTCGCCTCTTTCACATAAATTGGTAAAACATATTACTTAATTATTAGCTCAAGTAATTATAAAAAAATTCAATTCATTTATGTCTGAATTTATTTCATGAAACTTTTATGACTTTATCTTAATGATATTGTGTATTTGATTTACACTAAGTATCTGAACCTTAATCATGAGCGATATAAGAAATACTAATAAAACTCTTATGATAGTCTAGTGAAACACGTAATCCAAATATTTGGATCCACATTCATGGATGATGAGTGTTATGTGAAAATAATTATTTTATTGTATCATTTAAGGGTTTAGTCATTGCATATTTTTTTCATATATTTCTTGCAAATTTAAAACTAAAAAGTCAGTTATGTTTCTTGAACATTCCACTTATATTTCTTGCAAATTAAAAACTAAAAAGTCAAAAGTCAATTGTTTTTATTGAATTTCAATATCAACTGTTCTACTATATTAGTTATGTTAGCTATGTTTCTAGTGTTTTGGAAATATGTGATCTCTATTAAACTACTTGTAGACAATTTTGACTTAGTTCCATCAAATAAGAAAATAGTCTGTATTTTTTTTAATTAATTAAATAAAAGATTTTTTAAAAATAATAACATGTTTTACAATTTTTATTTTTATTTTTAAATTATTACATGCATTTTGTAGATTCTTGAAAGTATATGGGATTAATGAAATGAATATGAACATGGAAGTGGGTGACTTTAGATAAAGGTTACACCCTTGGAGACCACTAAGCTTAATTAAGCATTAAAAATATTCAATAACAATCTATATAATCTTATCAAAAGGGGAAGAAATAAAAAACCTGAAAATTATATTAAATTTTGAAAAAGGATGAAGAAAATGAAAGTGAAATTAAATATGGGTTCTCATTTACTTCTAAAAGCTTTTGCCTAGGCTTGGATAATCTCAACAATACATTTACAATATCTCTTTACTTCTACATGCCATGGATTCTCAAGCTAGTATTGAATCTAACAATGGTAAACAAAATATTAGATGTTATGGCACACTTTTATGGTGAGACAATTATGTTAATTAGTTATGAGCAGAACTAGGGTTCTAGGGTTGGTTGACAATTAAGCATAAATAAGTAGAAAGAACAATTGAGAGTAATGATAGCGAAGGAAGTTACACTAAGGGACAAAATATGACTAGGAAAATGATTCTTTTATTATTCTCTAATGCACTTGTCATGACTGGAAAATAGTGGCTTTCAAAATATCAACCAACAATATAAATATAATATAATATATTATTATATATAAAATAAAAATTATACATTAGAAAATAAAATAGTCAAATTGTCTAATGAGTAGTAAAAAAAAATCAGTTGCTATAGTGTACCTGCTAGGACTAATAAAATTTGCTTCATTTTTTATTTATTTTTTGGAGTAGATTGTTTTAAATATTTTGGATAACTTAATTACTAATTTTAAAACATTCAGTAATATTAATAATATGGACATAAATAATAATACCACAATTTTAGAAATAAACTTGATTAAATTCAGCTATAATCACATAAAAATTCATTGTGGAGGAACTACATCATAGCAACAATTTAAATAGAGAGAATGGTCATTCAAACTACCTGAAAGAAACAACTACTTTTGACTAAATAAAAAAACAACTACTTTTTACCAAATGAAATGGGTACATTGTAATGATGTGGCTCTTCATCTTGTAATGACCATTAACCACACTTGCTGGTGAATTTGATGTAATTATGGCTTAAAAACATGTTCAAAAATTTGATATGAATTAGAGAAACTTTAATTCAATAAACTTAGTTTAAATGAGAGTATTTAAAAAAACAAATTATTATAAATATAAACCCATATTATTAATATTATATTAAACTAAAAAAAAACTATAAATATAAAAAAGTCAAATTAATGGTTCTTTCTTTGAATAAATTGACTAGTTTTGGTTTAGGCTTAGCACATTATTTATATCTATACATATATATTTTCAACCAATATTAATTTAGGGCTCATCACAATGATATTATTTTTAATAATAGTATATATTTTCAACCAATATTAATTTAGGGCTCATCACAATGATATTATTTTTAATAATAGTTAATAGTTTAACTATTTGATGTTTTGTCAGGGTGATTTTTTAAATTCTTCATAAATCCACAAAAACACATTTGGATTCACAGATTTGATCTAAGCAGTTTGCACTATTTAAATGCAATGTAATATAGAACTCATTGTTGAACTCATCGAGATCTTATTAAAAAAAAATTGCCCCCAACTGGAACTGTTGAGTTCTATGTGGTGGACTTGACAATAGTCAGGTTTGGTGATCTGCTATAAGTAAAAAATAACGCGCGTACTCAGTCTGGTGAAATTTTTGAATTAGATCAGAGTAATAATTTTTCTAGAAGACTAAACTTTAAAAAAAAAAATTAAATAACAAAAAATTAATATCTAACTTAAAAATTATTCATCAATTTCCGGAAAACATCCTGAATATCAGCTAGTTAAACTCCACATCCATATTTAATTGGTAACTTAATATACTATGTACTGTTCACTTAAGCTAAAGATTCCTTAAACTTCTACAATGTAGAGGAAGCTATGAGCTGCTGGATAATGTTGTATTACCACTGTGAATGAATAAAAATTACGCAAGTCTTATAAAAATATCTTTAAACTCCGACGGCTGAGGCAGATAAGATAACCATTATTATTATCTGTAAGATAACCATATCGATAAGATAACCATATTTCCATTTCAACCGTTCTAATAATTACCATCATAGTCGGTTAACTGGTTGAGAGTAATGATAGTGGCAGAGAATATACAAAGGATTCATATATTCATATGCTAGAGCTGGGGCGGGTAGTATGAGAGCATATCGACACATTTCTAAATATTTGAGTGCAATCATCTTTTATAAATTCACTTCAGTCAACAACCAATATTCTAAAGATTTCCTAGATGTTGCCAAACGTCTTAAACTATTTTATTGACTCATGTAAATGATCGAATTCAATTAATGAATAGGAATGGTGATTTTTCAGCCATTCAAAGCAACTTATTTTGATAAGGCTAATCCCATTGTTTTGGAAGCGGAAAATTATACTGATGCAAAAGACGCATGTAATTGTATTATGCCATCAATTTTGTTGATGGTTATTATTAGAAAAACAAGGGAGCCTCTGCCGTGGCGGTAGTCCCTGCCCGGGTCTGCCACAGCAACAATACAAAATTGCAATGCATGCAAACAGAAAACCATTAACCACCATATTTTATTTGTTCAGACCTACATGCAGTAAATGGTTGGGATGAGGTACCCATCAAACACTCCAATTAAGATTTTATTTTGAGTTAAGGGAATTCATTTTCAGAGAGGATGGAAACACCATTCATCGATGTGGAAAAATATCCCACTTTCCTTTTATAAATAACGAGAAAACATTAGAACTAATGAGAAAAAAATATAAATGAAAAGAAAGAGGGAAGATTGTCTCATGGAACTCAGAATCAAATTGATAAAATTAAGCACGGCAGACTTCCCTTGTAAATTCAGTATTCAGGGTTTCTGAATTATAAAATTTACTTTATACAAACGGTTAATCTCTTGAAAGAAAATTACAAAATCATGATATTCAATAGAAGGTTTGTCGCATCGCTCTCCCATCCCACTAACCTATAGACATATGTACAACATAACTACTATAACTTCCATCGACACCCAAATCATTTAAATACATGGCAGACACAGAGCGCGCAGGAACAGAGGAAATGGATCAAGGACAGAAGTAATCCATCATGCTATAGATGGCCGAAGAAGAGGGTGATGAAACAGATTGAGAAAACCATCTTTCGAATTGAGCAGCAACAAAAGAGTTAGTATTATTTTGCACTCCTACCAATAACTCGAGCGGATGAGTTGTGAACTGCGATGTCAACGCCGCCGGTTGCTCAGTAGTCGGAACTCCCTGCCTCTGCTCCTCCTTTTGTGAGTTGCGATTACGCAGCTTCTGCAACTGTTCACACCAAATTAGTGCCACAATAGACATTTTTTCCCAGACTCGCAATAGAAAGAATGAATCTTTAATATTCTCACTCACAACACTCACAAAATCCTTCTATCTTGCTACTTAAATGCTGTTAGTACATACCAAGCTTCTCGAATTGATGGAGACTCTGACGGGTTTCCTCCTAATTTATAGGCAGCTGAGGCTCCACATATAGATGGCGCCTTTTTCTTCTATGTGCGGCGAAACATGTTTGCTGGTTTGGTTTGAACTTTACAGGAGAGGGAAGTGGTTAACATGCTTCAGGCATTGTGTTGGTGCAGAATTGAATTCTAGAATGGGATTCTCCATGAACACTTCTAGATTTAGATTTGGTGCAGAATTGAATTCTAGAATGGGATTCTCCATGAACACTTCTAGATTTAGATTATCTACGAAGAAGACGAGAGGTTAGTCTCAACGATCTTCGAAAAATATCTTAATCACTTTGAACCCTCTTACAGAGGGGAGCCGTAAAAGTGAAAAATCAAGAGTTACCTGCTATGCCTGGTCCAAAGACGCCGTGCTTTGGAGAGCCATCTCACCGCCGGGGAGGGGGAGGAGTGCAAATGACAGATTTTTCGGGCAAACGGGTGGGTGGTTAGCTAAATTGTAAAATTAAATTGATGTTTACAAGTGCCCTATCTCCAAACATCTGGCTACCCGGGGTTTTGTATTAGCCAGGCTAGGAAACTCCGTGATAAAGACGTACAACAACAGAAAACAAATAGGAAAAGAATATTGTCCACATTAAAAAATCATGCCTAAAAGTATAGCAAGAAGCTATGCATGGCATAGAAAAATTAGGGAGCATGGTAAGTATACATTTTAACTAATTCACATGTGACATCGAAATATAATTGACGTCCTTCCAAATCAAAGACGAATCTTGAATGACAAAACCAAGACTTGTCATGAGACAGAGCCCGAGGCGTTGTAACCAGGGTTGAGTTACAGTGCTGTGGGACAGCCACTCAAGAGCGGCGGCATCTGAGCCTGAGCAGGCCAGACAGAATTCTCGGGCATGGCCAGAATTTAACACCCTGTTGTTACAAACCCTCGAGTAGGGCATTTTAAACAACCCAACCTTAAGGAGTCAAAAGGGATCTAGTAGAGTGTTATTATTAAGCTTGTGGCTGTAAGCGGATTTAGAATAAAAAAAAAATTAAATACAAGATACATTTGCAAACTGTGCAGTGTAGTCAATCAATAGTAGCAATTATCCACCCACAGTTGGTCGAATCTGATTATCCATGAATAGAGAAACTTCAGTCCATTTAACTTCACAGTCCATTTAACGCAAATACACCCTTGCACTTGTTCCTACCTATTGTTCTGTTGAAAATCGTGGAGACGACTGCCATATATTATTTTATTGTAGCTTTATATTTGCCCGGCCTTATTACTTGTTGCTTGCCCCATTGCCAATAGCTTGTTCCTTATAATGACTTTCCCCTATTGAAAGTGGTGTTAGAGTCCACTAAAATTAAAAATAAAAAACATTTTGCAAATTCCACATCACAAAACATAAATAATTTACTTTTAAAATTCTATTTATTTAGGCTCTGATTGATTGGTTCAAAAGCTTTGAGTCTTTATTTCACAAATGATAATTTCGGTTAAGGTTCTGTCATGTCAGGCTCTCAGTACTTTCTTATTTTACAGTATGCTTACCCCTGATGGGAGGAAGCCAAAATACACTTTTTCCTGGACATGAATCTACAGAAATTTAAGGATGATTACACCCTCATTATCATCCAAATTCGTTGCACCCGGACTTTTCAAGAATTATGCACCCGGACTTTTCAAGAATTATATATATCAGCCCCACTGAAACTGAATTATCTATATATATATATATATATCAACCCCACTCAAACTAATTGGAGGTCGGACCCTACTATGAAGTGGGGGGTCGGGCCTTGGTCCGCTTCGAAACTTCCTCACACACCGACTTTTGTGAACCCGACTACACTATCTACCCGTCAGTGCATTGAACCCGATTTCTATGGATCCAGTAAGATTCATTCGTGATTTTTTTTTTTTTTTGGTTTTTTCTTTTAATTTTTATGAATTCGTAAGTTCCTACAATTTGCGCTAAAATTAGAAAAACGTCAAAATGAAAAGTCAGCTTACATTTCTGAAATCCTTATAACGGAAGAGCTTTTATTAGTGCCTATTGCGTCCCACTTGATTACATAACAAGGATCATAAATCCAACTTTGCTTTCGGAGCTTGATTTGATGGCGTTAAGAACCTCAACTGCAGGTTAAACACAACTTGGTTACGCGTAATTCATCGATTTAAGTATGATGAGTCGTGTACAAGGATGCTAACATATAAATCTAAAAAAACCTGATTATAAACCTTAGTTTTTTTTTTCTGAAAAAAAACACACTTATAAGAGGAAAGAAAATATAGTCATGTTTAACCCAAATGTAAATTTAAGTACTAATAATGGAGCAAAAACTTATTGCAATAACGCAGTTCTGTTTTGTCAAAATAAAATAAAACAACACATTTAATGAGAAGTTGATAAGCTAATCGAAGATTTTTTCGTTATTTATTTGAAAACTGCACCGACAACAAACCTAAAATACTATAAACGCACTTTGGCAAAATACATCAAATTGAAAAAGACAAGGAATAGTGAAACAAAGACTATAAAAATAAATACACTAGGATCCACTTCCGTTAGATTCAAAACACACTCAAAACTCGTTTTACAGGGAAACAAAATTCAATGGAAAAAGATCAAATGTGAGGGAAATAAAATAAAATGTAGAACCATTTCGAGGACGATTTCCCGGTTGGTAATGTTTTAGACAACACCCGTGCGACCATGGTAGAACTTGTGAGGCATACCCTTGTGAATTGAACCATTGACCTTAATATCCACGTATTGCCCAATCTTGTATGCCCTCGGATATGTGCTGAGAGAGGTGTATCCTTCTTCCTGAACAAGTCCCCCGTCCGAGCTCACACTCCATGACCTGTCGACATATTCTACTCCCTCGGTGGATCCATTCTTCTTGCTGCTGCTTTTGCAACTCGTCTCTCGTCAAACACAAGAATTTATGTAAATGGATCCATTCCCGAATGATGACCATAGGTGGTCAAATGGGTATTGCATAATTCACCAGGAAACGATATTCAAAGTACTGACGAAAACCATCACAACTAACTACAAAAGTAGATAAAAAATTGGGCTTCGCATAGGAATCTCTCTTCGTTGTACTAGTTGGTATAAAATTTAGAGGGCATAGATTTTCACTGTATTGAACAAGATATTTTCACCGTGCATTGGATAGTCCTTGAGTTATATGTTACAAATATCCACGATGGTTTTCTCAACAACCACACACAAATATAAGCCTCCACGGTTTCGCAACAGATTGGAGTTAAGTTGCCCAATAGATCCACCACTGCGTACTCCTAGCACTGGTACTAGAAACCATGACCAAATTCCAAAGAATTCTTATAACAAAAGAAGTAAAGCTATACAAGGGAAACCCGAGCTTGCTCTCAGGAGCTTCCATACAACTCGGCAGAGAAACAGTCGAAGAGACCCTTAGCTAACCGTCCAAAGAGTAATGAACTGAGACTTTCCATTGAGGGCGGCCGAATGAAAAATGCATACCTGGAACCCTTGACCCGGTGCAATGAGGACTTCCTTAAAGCAGAGTAGGCGCCCAACCTGTATCCACAACCAGGGTAGGAAACAAAGTAAGACTGTGTCAGTATGTGAACTAGAAACCAAATTATAACAGTGTAGATGAGGGGACGCAGTGGCTAAGAGTTGGGAACCTACCTGGGTCGGGTAGAGCCATGAACAGCTTTCAATGTTGCAACAGACCTTCACTTTTGAGACCCAAACTCTGCAACCAAAGAATGCAAACGAGGTCACGAATAACACAAAATAGAGGTGTAGCTAATGTGTAGAATCTCAAAAAAAAAAAAAGAAACAACTTCACTGCAAGTTGTTTACCTGAAGGATGCAGGAAGCCTGGTGTCGCCAGCGGTGGAAACGGAATGGAGAATTTGACAACCTGAGCGGCATGAGTTCTGCCTACCAGAGTTGCCACTGCGGGAACCTAAGTGAACCGACTTGCAAATGAATTCCACTATCCTGAACGAGGCTTAGGTTGAAAACCGTGGGTTGGTGTTAGCCGTTGGATAGCCAGGCGAAATCATCACCATCGATGGTGGCAGGACTACCCACAGTGCTGAAACAAACTGCCAGCCACGTACAGGACCGCCAGAGTTAAAGGCACCTTACCTCGACCATGTGATGGCGGATGAACTACCAAACGTCTTGATACCGCGTGGATAGCAATTGCATGTAATCCAAGTGGCAAAGTAAATGAGCCATATCGTACCAACTAAAATTCAGAAAGGTAAATGAGCAACAAGCCCTTTAAACTTTGGTTAAATTTTTTTTTGGATTTGGAAATTCACCAACCCGGCAATAAGACCCCAAATATAAAACTTTGGATAAAAAGCAAGAAACATAAAGGTTCTAAAATAAAACTTTAGGTAAAAACGAAAAACATCAATAAAATGTTCTGGTCAACCCAAATTAATAGAGAGTCAAGGACGGATCGAACGCTAATAGTCCCAGCAGGGACTAATAAGAGAAATTACTATCAAAATTTAACATATAAAATAATTAAATACTCCAAAACTTATAGAATAATTAAATACTTTAAAATTTTTTCTAAAATTGTTACAATTTATGTCAGGAGAAAGTTCTAAAATGAGTTATATTAAAGAATAGGTCCACTATATATCTTTTAAATTTACAATATCTTCTAAAATTTTGGAAAAATACTTAGCAACTTAAAACTTTGGAAAAATACTTAATAACTTAAGTTAACAATCATTTCATTGTAGATTCTTGGTGGCTAGTAAATAGGAAGCATGCATGATTTCATTAACAATAAGGGTTCCTGATGCAGGAGCATCCAGCTCCGAGGAGACTTAAAAAGCTAACAGTCTCACGAAGAGTTCAGAAACAAATGGTCGTTCGTTTTAACTAGACAAGTGTTGGGCTTGTCGGTCATTTGATTTTACTTTTACTTTAGTTTTTATTTATTTTATCTGTTACAGTTGTTTAGGAGACTGATTACAGGACAATTAACTAAATTAGTTCTTTACAGTTGTAGCAGTTGGAATTAGTTTCATAACTGGCAAAATAGTTACTTTCTGTTAAAGTCGTTTTACCAAGAACAGTTGAAAACATTTCATTTAAAAACAGGAGGGACATCATTGTACGGGTTCTCTCCCCCGAAAAAGGAAATCGAGCAAAGCATTAATCTTTGTTTTATCAGAAAAACAACATTCATTTGATTTCCATTCATTACTGTATAATCGAATTACAAGATTATTTACTGCCATCAGACTTACAAGCATAGAGTATTCTTTTATTATAGAGCGTGCCATTGTGTGTGAAAACGTGTTAACAACAACGACACTATAGAAGAAGTAAACGAACAAGGCGAGTCAAGTACAGGCAGAAGACTGAAGTCGACTTGAGCCATAGAACGAGAACGAGAAACAACGAAGGGTCCTAGAAGTAACCCACAGACAAAAGGTTACATTCGGTAACGAAAACAATCTACAGGTATTTTTTTTTTAGAACTCGACGAAACCTCATAAAATTGAATATATATGGAACGATAATTACAGTCCAGAACAAAAGCACATTGTAAGTTCTTTTTGCACATACAGTATCATCGAATATTTAAAAGCAGAGATATACAATTCCATATATTATTGTTAACGAATAGATAAGAGCCGAGCGACACATTCACTGTAGGGAAAGAGTCCATTAAATATATTGATCAGAGTATATAGGTTATAGACAGAGGTTCACTATTGAACCAATAATACACAGTGGCATACACAGCAGAGCCATTTCAAATCACAATCGACCAAACAGGAAGCCGAGGGTTTGTAGGACCGAACACGAAGCAACAGAAGGAGGGCTCGAAAATTGTCATAGAACCCTCTCTTAAAATCGACAGAATACTCAGACGTGTCTAACAACTTCCAAGATCAAAAACGAAGGGTTACAACAGAGCTGTCCGAGAAGACTATAACGGAAAGCTAGTAACCAAAAAGGGTTCCTAAATAACAGAACACGAAAGCGAGGAAAGCTTAGCCGAGAGGGATACCACCTCCACAAGACCGGACTTGATCATTACAGGACCTAACAGACTTAAAACATAAATAGTCAAATGCATATCTACAGAACAGAACAGAGCTACCCGTGACCGAAGCAGCGAAATCACCAACAGGGCCGCAGAACAACCTCAACCATAGAGCGTTACAGGTGGATACCTGTCATTAAAAAGCCGACCAAACAATGTTAGAATCGGAAACACATGCGTAAGCCGAAGAAATAAGGAAACGACAAAGCAAGGGTTTGATTAAAGGTTACCTGAGAGTAAGGGAGGATTGCAAAACAACCGGAGAACAACCATAACCTGCTGACAGTGGCAAGCAGGGGTTAGAAACGAAACCAGAAAAACCCAGAATCTCCAACATGAAAAGTAAACTTACCATGTGACCAGGAGGAGCGTGGAATGATGGTGCGAGCCTGCCATTGAGAAAACGAACCAGTCAAGTTAATTTGAGGAGCATAGCCAACGAGAATGCGAAATCGAAAATCACGACATATACCAAAAATTCCATATAAATACCATTAAAAACAGGAAGAAAAACGTTGCAGGTCCCGAAGGCGTTCATCCACAGCCTCAAAACACTACTAAACCACAGTAGTTTCATCACTGTACAGTGAGAACAGAACCTGAGGGTTTTCACAGGCGCGGACAGAACTCTCCAGGCACAAAGGAATGAGAGCAATGGCAAAGTGAAGCGCGGCAACGAGAACAAAAGTCGAGGTAACCGGCCAGCGTGGGTCAGTAACCGGAGGAGCCGGGACAAACCCTAAACCCTGCCCTCGAGGCGTCGTACCGTTGATATTAATTCAACATTAAAAGTCATACCAGCCACGGAATAAAACAGGACAGGTGCAAGCATACGGCAGGAGCTGTCATAAGTGGTATCAGAGCAGGTTTCTTTTGAATTAGAAACAATGGAACAGGCAGAAGGTGAAGGTGAGGTAGAGAAGAGGAAGAGGAAGAGGAAGAGGAAGAGGAAGAGGACGACTGGTACACATGCCAGTAGATGACGGATTGCGAGAAGAGATCAGAGTTTTGCGAGAGAGATTGGCAGTAATAGAAGCTGGAGGAAGACGAAACCCAGCGGATAACAGTGATGAAGAGGCAGTTGAGCAAGAGCAGGATGAGTTTGAGGGGATGACACCAGAACTGAGATTGTTAAAATCAGTTTTGCTATCCAGCCATAAACCGAAGCATGAGTTGCCTACATATGATGGAAGCCTGTCGGCAGAGGTGTTGTTAGACTGGTTAAGTGAAGTGAATAAATTCTTTGAGTTTGAAGAAACCAGCGAAGATAAACAGGTGAGATTTGCCGCCACCAAGTTGAAGGGACATGCGTCCTTATGGTGGGACAGCGTTCAGGCCGAAAGAAGGAGGTTAGGCAAACAGCCAATTAAGAAATGGGCTAGGATGGAAGCAAAGCTGAAGGAGAAGTTCTTACCAAAGGACTATCATATAATGTTGTACAGGCAGGTACAAAACCTGAAACAGAGGGGGATGACTGTGAGAGAGTTTACAGAAGAGTTCTACAAATTAAATCTGCGAGCAGGATATGTAGATGATACCTCAGAGAAGACGGCCAGGTATGTAAATGGCTTGAGAGGGGAGATTTTAGACGAAATTGGCATCCTTTCGCCGCAGACGTTAGAAGAAGCCTATCAGTTTGCATTGAAGGCTGAAGAGAAGATAAATAGGAAACAGAACTCCCGGAGAGGAGGAGGTTCTGGCAGAGGCAAAAGCAAAATGTATGGCAGAGGTAAAGGTACAGCCTCGAACGAGGAAGGCAGCAGCTCTAAGTCTACTGGTACAGCAGAGAGAGACAACAGTAACAGAGAAGTACGACCAGCTCAGAGGGGACGAGGCTTTGGTCGGGGCAGAGGGACTGTCCAGTGTTACCGTTGTCATAAGTTGGGACATAAATCTTATGATTGTCCGGAGGGCGAACCAGCAGGCGGAAGAGGAACCTATGTTGCCCAGCCAGAGGATGCAGAGGAAACACCTCAGGAAGCTGAGAACGCGCCTGAGATAGGCGAAGCCTTGGTGATGAACAAGGTACTATTGAAGCCAGCCAAGGAAGCTGCGGAGCCAGATCAGCGGAAAGCATTGTTTCGCACTGTCTGCAAGTCACAAGGCAAATGCTGCAAGGTGATTGTTGACAGCGGAAGTACCGATAACCTAGTAGCTGTGGAGATGGTGGAGAAATTGGGATTAAAGAGATTGAAACATCCCACTCCTTACAAGGTATCGTGGTTACAGAAGGGACATCAACTGTTGGTTGATGAACAGTGCGAAGTAGAGTTTCAGATTGGAAAGTACAAGGACAAAATCCTTTGTGATGTAATGCCAATGGATGTCTGCCATTTGTTGCTAGGACGACCTTGGCAGTTTGACAGAGGTGCAGTCCACGATGGGAAGACGAACTGTTACAAATTTGTGAAAGATGGGATCAAGCATACGCTTGTACCCATCAAGGAGGAAAACACAGCGGAAGCCAGTGGAGTGAAGGCACTACTGTTAGGAGGAAAAGAATTCATAAAACAGATTGAGGACAGCGAGGTAAGCTTTGCTGTCATAAGGAGACCAAAGACAGTGGTGCTCCACATGCAGGTATCAGATTTACCAGAGGATGTTCAGAGGTTGCTACAGGATTTTGGGGACATTGTGGTAGATGACCTTCCAGATGAATTACCACCTAGAAGGGGTATTAGTCATTGCATTGACTTTATACCAGGAGCGAATCTGCCAAACAAAGCAGCCTACCGCATGAGTCCCAAGGACCATGAAGAGATTAGAAAACAGGTCCAAGAGTTGTTGGACAAAGGTTTGATTCGGGAGAGCATGAGTCCTTGCGCAGTACCCACTGTTTTGGCTCCCAAGAAAGGTGGGGAATGGAGGATGTGTACAGATTCCAGGGCTATTAACAAGATTACCGTTAGGTACAGGTTTCCTTTGCCCAGGATGGATGATATGATGGATTGCCTAAGTGGAGCGACCTACTTTTCAAAGATTGATCTGAAAAGCGGGTATCACCAGATCAGGATTCGTGAGGGAGATGAATGGAAAACTGCATTCAAAACAAATGAAGGCTTGTATGAATGGCTGGTGATGCCATTTGGTTTGAGTAACGCTCCCAGCACATTCATGCGATTGATGAATGAGGTGCTGAAAGAATTTAACGGTAAATTTGTTATAGTTTACTTGGATGATATTCTGATTTTCAGTAAAACGAAGGAGGAGCATTACAGACATTTACAGAGCGTGTTGAGAAAATTACAGCAAAACAAGCTGTTAATCAACTTGAAGAAATGTACCTTTTTTCAGAAGGAACTAATATATCTGGGTTTTGTTATTGCGGAAAATGAGTTAAAAATGGACCCAGAAAAAGTGGCAGCTATTGTTAGCTGGCCTTCTCCGAAGAGTCTGTTTGACGTTCGAAGTTTCCATGGACTTGCCAGTTTTTACGGGAAGTTCATCAGAAATTTTAGCGAGATTTGCGCACCAATGTTAGACACGATTAAGAAGGTGAATCAGCCTTTTCACTGGACTGAAGCAGCAGAGAACAGCTTTCAGATCTTGAAGAGAAAGATTACTGAAAGACCTGTCTTGAGACTGCCTGATTTCAACAAACTTTTTCAAGTTCGTTGCGACGCCAGTGGTACCGCCATTGGAGCAGTACTCAGCCAAGAGGACAGACCAGTTGCTTACTTCAGCGAGAAGCTAAACGAGAGCAAACAGAAGTACTCGACCTATGACAAAGAATTCTACGCCATTGTGCAGGCTTTAAAGCATTGGCGGCATTATTTACTAGGTAACGAATTTGTCTTATTTTCTGATAATTCTGCGTTACAGTATATCATGCAACAGCATAAACTAAACCATAAACATGCAGCCTGGGTTGAGTATCTGCAAAGTTTCACTTTTGTATTGAAACATATTAGTGGGCAATCGAATAAAGTAGCAGATGCACTCAGTAGGAGAACATTATTGATACAAGAGAGCACCATGCAAATCTTAGGATTTGAGCACTTGAAAGAGCTGTATCCGACTGACAACGAGTTTATGGAAGCCTATGAGGCTTGCCAAAACCCGCTATTGCGAAATGACAGCAAGTGGCTGGACTATAACCTTCAAGAGGGTTTGCTGTTCAAGGGGGGACAGTTATGCATCCCAAACTGTTCTATGCGAGACAATATTATACAAGAGAAACACAGCGGAGGTTTGGCAGGACACTTTGGAATTGACAAAACTATCGCACAGGTACAACACTTCTATTTTTGGCCTAAGATGCAGAGGGATGTACAGAGATATGTGGCTAGGTGCAGAACTTGTCAATTGGCAAAAGGTCACAGTCAAAACACTGGCCTTTATATGCCATTACCCGTCCCTAGTCGACCGTGGGATTCGGTCAGTATGGACTTTGTGCTAGGATTACCAAAAACCCAGCGCGGTTTTGATTCGGTGATGGTTGTAGTCGACCGGTTTTCAAAGATGGCACACTTTGTACCGTGCAGAAAAACCAGTGACGCTACCTACATAGCGCACCTTTTCTTCACAGAGATTGTACGGTTACATGGACTACCACGAAGCATCATTTCTGACAGAGATGTCAAATTTACTGGTCATTTCTGGAGAACCTTATGGAAGAAGCTAGACACTCAGTTGCAGTTCAGCTCCGCCTACCATCCACAGACAGACGGACAGACGGAGGTAGTGAACAGGAGTCTGGGGAATTTGCTCAGAAGTTTAACAGGTGAAAATTCTCGTACTTGGGATCGTGTGTTAGCACAGGCAGAATTTGCATATAATGATTCTCCCAACCGTAGCACAGGCTACAGTCCTTTCCAAATACTGTATGGCATGCACCCGCGAGGAGTGCACGAATTACGAGATTTGGGTACAATGGAGAAGCGGAGTGCTGATGGGGAAGATTTCGCCCAAGCCATGAGCAAACTACATGAACAAGTAAAGCTTAAATTGCAGGATAGCAGCCAGAAATACAAACAGCGAGCTGATACAAAGCGCAGGGAAGTGCAGTTTAATGTCGGGGATGAAGTTCTCGCGTATTTACGCAAGGAACGATTTCCTAGGCGAGAATACAGCAAACTAAAGTTCAGAAAAATCGGGCCCTGCAAGATTGTTCGCAAATTTTCTGCGAACGCATACGAGATACAGTTACCACCAGGGATTGGAATTTCCCCTATATTTAATGTGGCAGATCTGTTCCCTTATGTTGCAGGTTCAGCAGATGATGCGGCGACAGAGCCACCACGGGACACCCAATTGGAAGGAGACTTATGGAAGAGACAGATGCCGAAGGCACCACCCGTCGAAATTGAGGGGATTTTGGACACACAGGTAGCAAAGCGTACACGGAGGAAAGAGTATTTGAGATATTTGGTCAAATGGAGGAACCGTCCAGTAGAGGACAGTTCATGGTTGACGGAGACACAAATCCAGAAGGCAGGCTACTCTGTTAAAGACCTCATGGAACGGAGCCATGACTTTTCGTCACCCCGGGAGCCTGATGCAGGAGCATCCAGCTCCGAGGAGACTTAAAAGGCTAACAGTCTCACGAAGAATTCAGAAACAAATGGTCGTTCGTTTTAACTAGACAAGTGTTGGGCTTGTCGGTCATTTGATTTTAATTTTACTTTAGTTTTTATTTATTTTATCTGTTACAGTTGTTTAGGAGACTGATTACAGGACAATTAACTAAATTAGTTCTTTACAGTTGTAGCAGTTGGAATTAGTTTCATAACTGGCAAAATAGTTACTTTCTGTTAAAGTAGTTTTACCAAGAACAGTTGAAAACATTTCATTTAAAAACAGGAGGGACATCATTGTACGGGTTCTCTCCCCCGAAAAAGGAAATCGAGCAAAGCATTAATCTTTGTTTTATCAGAAAAACAACATTCATTTGATTTCCATTCATTACTGTATAATCGAATTACAAGATTATTTACTGCCATCAGACTTACAAGCATAGAGTATTCTTTTATTATAGAGCGTGCCATCGTGTGTGAAAACGTGTTAACAGCAACGACACTATAGAAGAAGTAAACGAACAAGGCGAATCAAGTACAGGCGGAAGACCGAAGTCGACTTGAGCCATAGAACGAGAACGAGAAACAGCGAAGGGTCCTAGAAGTAACCCACAGACAAAAGGTTACATTCGGTAACGAAAACAATCTACAGGTATTTTTTTTTAGAACTCGACGAAACCTCATAAAATTGAATATATATGGAACGATAATTACAGTCCAGAACAAAAGCACATTGTAAGTTCTTTTTGCACATACAGTATCATCGAATATTTAAAAGCAGAGATATACAATTCCATATATTATTGTTAACGAATAGATAAGAGCCGAGCGACACATTCACTGTAGGGAAAGAGTCCATTAAATATATTGATCAGAGTATATAGGTTACAGACAGAGGTTCACTGTTGAACCAATAATACACAGTGGCATACACAGCAGAGCCATTTCAAATCACAATCGACCAAACAGGAAGCCGAGGGTTTGTAGGACCGAACACGAAGCAACAGAAGGAGGGCTCGAAAATTGTCATAGAACCCTCTCTTAAAATCGACAGAATACTCAGACGTGTCTAACAACTTCCAAGATCAAAAACGAAGGGTTACAACAGAGCTGTCCGAGAAGACTATAACGGAAAGCTAGTAACCAAAAAGGGTTCCTAAATAACAGAACACGAAAGCGAGGAAAGCTTAGCCGAGAGGGATACCACCTCCACAAGACCGGACTTGACCATTACAGGACCTAACAGACTTAAAACATAAATAGTCAAATGCATATCTACAGAACGGAACAGAGCTACCCGTGACCGAAGCAGCGAAATCACCAACAGGGCCGCAGAACAACCTCAACCATAGAGCGTTACAGGTGGATACCTGTCATTAAAAAGCCGACCAAACAATGTTAGAATCGAAAACACATTCGTAAGCCGAAGAAATAAGGAAACGACAAAGCAAGGGTTTGATTAAAGGTTACCTGAGAGTAAGGGAGGATTGCAAAACAACCAGAGAACAACCATAACCTGCTGACAGTGGCAAGCAGGGGTTAGAAACGAAACCAGAAAAACCCAGAATCTCCAACATGAAAAGTAAACTTACCATGTGACCAGGAGGAGCGTGGAATGATGGTGCGAGCCTGCCATTGAGAAAACGAACCAGTCAAGTTAATTTGAGGAGCATAGCCAACGAGAATGCGAAATCGAAAATCACGACATATACCAAAAATTCCATATAAATACCATTAAAAACAGGAAGAAAAACGTTGCAGGTCCCGAAGGCATTCATCCACAGCCTCAAAACACTACTAAACCACAGTAGTTTCGTCACTGTACAGCGAGAACAGAACCTGAGGGTTTTCACAGGCGCGGACAGAACTCTCCAGGCACAAAGGAATGAGAGCAATGGCAAAGTGAAGCGCGGCAGCGAGAACAAAAGTCGAGGTAACCGGCCAGCGTGGGTCAGTAACCGGAGGAGCCGGGACAAACCCTAAACCCTGCCCTCGAGGCGTCGTACCGTTGATATTAATTCAACATTAAAAGTCATACCAGCCACGGAATAAAACAGGACAGGTGCAAGCATACGGCGGGAGCCGTCA
>APFE030368002.1:0-46157 GCA_000404065.3 Pinus taeda
TCTTATGCCATCTTTTGAAATTATATGACCTAGGAGTTTGCCTTCTTCCAGGTCAAATAGTGATTTCTTTGGGTTCAAAGATATGCCACACTTTCTGCAAATTAAGAACACTTGTCTGAGATGTTTTAAATGTTCTTGGTTTGATTTTGAGAAGGCTGTTAGATCATCAAGGTATATGACTAAGAAATCATGGATTTCTTTAGCAAAGGCTATGTCCATTGCCCTTTGAAATGTGGCTCCAGCTTTCTTGAGTCCAAAAGGCATTTTGACATATTTGAAAGTTCCCCAAGGTGTGGTGAAAGCTGTTTTATCTCGATCATCTGGGTGAACTAGAATTTGATTGAATCCTGAGAAGCCATCCAGTAGTGAGATTCTTGAAGCTCCTACTACCCTTTGTAAGATGTGATCCATTTTTGGCAAGGGGTAGTGGTCTTTGAGAGAGACTTTATTCAAATTTCTCAGATCAACACAAAGTCTTATCTCCCTAGTTTTCTTTCTTGCGGGTACAAGGTTTGAAATCCATTCAGAAAATCTTATAGGTGTAATGATTCCAGCTTCACACATTCGTTTTACTTCCTTTTCAATTAGGGGAAGAAGGACTGGATTCACTCTCCTCAACTTCTATTTAAAGGGTTTCTGGTTTTCTTTCAGGGGTATTGTGTGTTGGATAGCTGTAGTATCATAGGATTTAAGGTCCTCATAACTCCAGGCAAACACATCTTGAAACTCTTTGAACAATTCAATATATTCTGATTTCTTATCAGGAGGTAAGGTTCTAGAAAGCTTGATCATTTTGGGATTTTCAGTGGTCCCAATATTACACTCCTCAATTTCTGCATTGATGGGTTGCATCTTTGGTTTCTTAGGGATGTCGTTTGAATCAAAAATGTCTTCTAAAGGAGTAAGACCTGTGGGAAAGAAATTATCTTTTAGTTGAATTACCTCAGATTCTTCTTCAATAATTTCATCAAGATCTGCTAGTTTTAGCTTCTGTAAATTGGCAGAGTCAAAGGTTGTAGGATGTTTAATCACATTTGCTGTTTCAGCTGATATAGTTGTCTTAAGTTCATCAATTTGGTGTTGATCGTCCCTAATGCTTGTGTCTATGTTTAAGTTTGAGAATTCTTCTTTCATGGTCAAAAAGTTATTTATCTAAGTATCATTCTCAAATACTTGCCAGTTATCTATATTGTCTAGGAAATATGGCCTATGTTTAATATCAGCAGTGAATTGGTGGTTAGGCCAAAAAGGAAGTTTACAGGTGCTTGCAAAAGTTGCCGAACTATGAGCATGTAAATTGTGGCTTCTAGGTATTTTTGTGAGCTAATATTCCAAGAAGATTTTAAGCAAGTCTGTTGCTGCTATCCTATAAGACCTTAGCCTGGGATCATTTTTGACAAATGTTCCCTTTATCTCTTATATAATTAGATCTGAGTCACCCAAAATGGAAACTTTGGTTACACCAAGAATCCTAATCAGTTTGAGACCTAGCAGAAGGGCTTCATATTCAGCCATGTTGTTTGTACATCTGAAGTTAAGCCTATATGCATGACCTATAGCATGGTCATTTTGAGTATGCTATATCCAAACCCCTGCCCCTTCTCCTAGTTTGTTTACTGACCCATCAAATTCTAAATACCACAAGATCTCTTGATCAATGTTTCTTTCAATGGATTTACAGATTTTTTCAGTGGGCTGGTCTAGATTTGGTGATTCTTGTGATATATTAACATATTGTGTTGGGTTGATCACATCAGTGATCTTTTGATCTTGAGCAGTGGACTATTCATTTATGTGCCTGGTTTCTGTTGTTTTTAGGAGCTTGACCTCAGTTTTGGGACACATATCAGCATTGTACAATATGAATGAGTCCATGTCTGAATGAATGGAGTAGATTGGTAAGTTTTGGGGCTTCTCCTGACTGCTGACAACATATTTCATCAGTGTTTCTCGGTATAATATCTTTGGCTAGCCAAAGACGGAAATTGTGGCATATGACATGTCTAGTTGTAGAGATCCTTGGAGTTTGGCACCCCATGATCTTGAAAAAAGCATACCCTATTTGGGTGGAATGTCAGCTACTACCACATCCATTAAAATTGTTTTAGCTGGATATTGGACTAGGGATACACAAAGGTCTTTGATTAGGCCCAGACATCTTACCTGGTTGGAATCAAATGTAAACAAATCTTTATAGGGTTTGGTGATGTCTAGATCAAGTTTTTCCATTACTGATTTGGGCATTAGGTTATGAGAGGCCCCTGAGTCAAACATGGCATTGTGTAGTATTTTGTCATGGATGTTTAGGTTGACATAAAATGGAGGTATACCCCCATCCATTGATTTGCCATTGACTTCTGAGCCAAAAATCAGCTCTGGCTGATCATCCAGAATATTTACTGCATCCCTATTCTCTGGTACTTGCAATGATCTATTGATTTGTTTTCTGAAGACCTCATGTTTGGCTAGTTCAGAAAGAGGAATGGCTATTTTCAGTTTGCCAATTTCTGTTTCTAAATTGAAAGGCTTTTCCATTTGAACTTTTATATTGTGAGCAGCAAGTTTTTCCTTCTCTGCTGAATTTTGGGTGACCTTGTCATGGTCAGGTACACTATTTTGGGGTATGCTTGAATTGTGTTTGTTTTCTAGAGGTTTGCCCAAGAGTTCTGTTGGAAGAGATGGTGTAGATGAGGGATTTACTGGAGGCTGTATATCAGATACATCTTCCACTGTGACTTCCCTTTGTATTTTTTTATTTGAGGACTCTGTTAAGGCAGATTTATCACTAGATGTTTTGGGCAGTTTGGTGTGTGCTTGTTTGGTGGCTTCAGGCACATCTATGGTTCTACTTCTTACCTTATATTGTTTATGTACTTCATAGACTACTGTGTCATACCCTTCTCTGAAATCAAATGACTCACCAGATTTCGTTTGAAATTGTTTGTATTCTTGGGCTTGTTGATCATCTTGTGTTAAGAATACTTGTTGTTCACTATCCAAACACATTAGATTGATGTGGGGATCTTCTACTTGTTCACTAGAGGTTGAGGCCTCTGTATAGTTTTCTTGAAATGGAGGTCTGATATTCTGATCAGGCCCAACCCTCCCAGCATTTGGGTTTTGGTTTTTTCTAAAATTGGGATTCCTAGTACTGTTGCTTATTTGCCCTTCCCAAGAGGAATTTCTCTCCATGGTCTCAACTCTATCTCCCAACCTCTCCATACCTTTCATGATTGCATCTAGCTTTTGCTCAAAAGTTGAGGGTTCTTCTTTAAATGTTGTTCTTCTCTCATTTTTAGCTCTGGTTCTCTTAGCAATCAGGTTTGCCTCCACATTGACAGCTATATTCTACATGTCTACCAGACTTGGAGGTGCTCTTTCTCTTAATTTATATGCCATATCTGAATCAAAACCATCAGGGAATTTGATCAAGGCTAGATCAGGTGGAGGTCTTAGGTTTTGAGGAATAATGTTGTATACATTTTTAAACCTAACACAGTAATCTTGAACTGTTTCTTGTGAACCCCTTTTTAAATTATCATACTCTGTTAGTATGTGTAAAGGGTCTTTCTTCTTTTCCCATCTGTTTAAGAAGCTTAGGTATAGAGCATCAGGATTGAGTATAGACTGTGCAGCCAAAGACCTAAACCAAGTCCTTACATCCCATGTTAAACTTTGTCCAAAAATTTTCATTCTTACATCTTCATCATCTATTTCATAGTTCTCAAAATAGTCCTGCATTCTCTTGGTGTGTTGTTGGGTTGTATAAGAGCCAGTACCATCAAAGTAAGTGATCTTGCTTTGATAATCTTGGGGCATAGCCCCTGGATATGCAGGCAGGTGTAAAGGGGCATATCTGTTAGCCATATTTTCAGAGATAAAAGGGACAACAAGGAGTGGAATAGTTGGAACAAAAGGGATAACAGGGGTAAGGTGTGTTGTGGATGGAGGAGTGGGGAAGCTAGTTTGGGAAGTGGATGAAGAACTAGGATAAGTGGGGTTTATGTGAGGACAAAATGATACTTTGGCAGGGGTAGGAATATAGCTCTGTTGAACTGGTTCCGCACCTGAATCTGAGAGCTCTCCTCGCTGCTCTTGCTTCTTCAAGATCTTGGGAATTAGGTTGGGGTTTTCAAAGATAGCTGGGGGATTAGGGTCAGGGTTTGACCTAGTGTAACGAGTTTTCTTCTTTGGAGCCATCTTCTGAGTCTATTTTCTTAATGTTTTTACGAGAAGCCTATAGTCACAAATTTCTTCCAAGTGGCAATTTGAAAGTCCCCAGTGGAGTCGCCAATAATGTTAACACTCAGGTTGTTCCATGCTTCCTAAAGGGAATACCACCAAGGTAACCACTAACCAGTCTTTTAGTTACAGGTCCTGGCCTACCTGCAACCAGAGAGGGCTCTCTCTTTATAATTTAGCTTTGTTGGTGGGTGATTTTAGGCTAGTTATGGGGTGCTGATTTTGTTTTAAATTTTCTTGGTTGGTGAATTCAAATAGAGCTGAGATATAAGTTACAGAATAGTTTGGGCCATTGGGCAATGGAGTTCATGACTGTGTACTGCTGAAGTATGTTTCTGAAGAAAGAGTATTGCTGCAAAGCCATATAGGCATATGTGGAACAATTTTTTAAGATCAGGTAATGAAGTTATGTGATTAGTGAGTGAAAGGCAATTAAGAATCTTCCACTATGCTAACAAGGGGAGAAATGAAAGTATTGTTTAAGAGCAATTAAGAATTCCTAAACAATATTCACAATGAGAGAATTAGTGTAAACATGAGCAATTAAGAATTCATATCCATGGCTAATTCAGAAGAAAACATATTTAGAAACATGGATTGAGCATAGGGTGTATTCAAAAAAATCCTAAGCTATTATTTTTCCCTATTTACTATGATCATGAGACATATGTGAATTTTTACATACACAGAAAGACAAGAACATGGTTCAGAATAACTTATTGTTCCATTCAATGACACAGGAATCCTGCAACATAACACAGTCCTTCATTTCCACCTTCAGACAGTATAGGAACCAGAAACTCCACCAGCAATTTGTATTAGCAAAAAGTCTAAGATATACAATGTAGCTTTTCTGAGAGAGTTTCACTACAACCGACCCTCAATACATTTTATGAGGGGATATATATACAAAAATATGATACAAAATATCTAGATAGTGAGTTATTGTGCAATAAATTACACCACCAACTCTCTTACAAAAAAGTAAATGAAAGAAATAACTATAGCAATTAATGTTGATATGGCAGCTGTCTTTCTGTCAGACAATTTTTGACTTTTTGGATCAACAAAGTTGGCTGTAGCCGTGCCTTTAAATCTGCGTTTATTGAGCTTGTTGTCTGAGTGCTTTGATGAGTCACTGTACGGATGTTTCCTGTGATATCTGCATGCTTGATTCTTTGCTGACCTGTACTGTGACTGAGATCTGAATTTTCACAAAAAGGAATAATATGGTCAGATCACCTGGGCAATACTTCCAGCATTGCCTGCCGCCAATCAGCTGGAGGTAGCTGATGTCTCCTTATTTTTACAAGCGTTTCATCTACTTCAGTATATCTGTAGAAATTTGGAGGCACTTCAAAAAGATGATTAATCTCATGCTCAATAAAAAATAAATTCTCTAATTTGTCATACAGAGACTGCCCAGAGGGAGGCCCTGCTTCTTCTGTGGAGTTGGTGGATCTGTGATCTGATTTTCAACATAATTGTTGATCGTTGTGATGTATTGATCATATGACAGTAGTTGTCCAGTGCCAGTCACTAGGCTAGGCAGTTCTTTATCCTGCAATGTTGTTATCTTTGCCCTGAATTTATCTATTTCTGCCTTCATATCCTGACATTTCCTTTCTAGAGTTTGAGTGAAATTTCTTAAAGTTAGCACTTTTCTGGCTGTCAGGATAGTGTCTGTTCTGCTATTTATTTCTAGTGCTGCCAATTCCTCCCTAGTGTGAGTATTGGGGAAATATATCATTTTATTGGCCTGCTCAGGCATGATTCCCAGTGCTGCTCTGGCCTTTTGTATTTCAACATGAGCTATGCCTATTAGTTCGATTTGCTCATGTATTGCCTGTATTGACCTCCGTTGGTCATGGATTGATTGGCCAATTTTGGCCCATATGATCTTCTTGATTTCTGCCAGAGTTTTGCCTAGAAGCAATTCTTTTTCCAAAGCTTTCACTTTGGTTTCCAAGGCCTTTATCTCTCTTTGCTTCTCTGCCATTGTCATTTTGGACTTATCATAGCTGGCCTCTAGCATGGCCAGTCTCTCCTTGGCTTCATTAATTTCTGTCACCTGAACCTCAAGTTCCTTGACAGCTTTCATCAAGTCCGCCATGCTCATGCTTGATTTTGCTGCTGCTGTGGCTTCTGTTGCTGATGTGGCTGTGATAGGTGCTGGAATGGTAGGAGGGGCTATTGCTACTTGTGTAGGAGGGGCAGGGCCAAGAGTTGTAGAAGTTTGAGGGGGCTGGGAGGTTGACTCCCCTTGCTTGTCCTGTAATGCCTTTTCCAATTCTGCTTCCATCTGTAATATTCTCTGATTCATCTTCAGAAGCAGATCCATGGTCTCATCAACTTGCTTTTCTTGTGCAAGTTCTGTTGTTTGAGGGTGAATGGTTGGAGGCAGCTTTGCCTGCTTCCTCAGTGCAGCAATGTCATCCTTCTTTTTCTTCATAAGGGCCTTAATATTCTTTGGATCTTTAGGATCATGTCCTAGATCAATGATTATGTCTTCCAAAGTTTTTATTCTATTGTCCTTAGCAGTGTAAGACATCCTTTCCAAATCTAGCTATGTATTTGTATTCTTTAGTGATTCTTTTAACTGATGGGCCAGCATGGCCCTATCTGCAAGTGTGGCATACACCATTTCCCTTGTCTGTTTGTGCAGTTCTATTTGATCCATGGGGTGTATGTCCTTGGAGAGGACCTCTAGACTTGTTTTGGTGTAGTCTGCAGATGATCTGGGCTTTGGAACTTTAGGCTTAAGATGAGTAAAAATCGTCTTATCCTCCTTGATGTCATATGCTGCCATCAATCTCTGCTGCTTGGAGGGTGTTGTCTTTAAGAATTTATCATACAGTTGAACTCTCAATAGTTCATTTTGGGCCTTGATCTCCATAAAAGTTCCTTTGACTCCAGCTGGTTGCTTGCCCTGCTGCCTTGAGGAGGACACCTCTGTACTTTGTTGCATGGCTTGTTCCTGTTGGAATGAACTAGTGGCAGTCTACTAGTTGGATTCTCTTTCTCTGCTTTGGCTTTCTTCTCTTTCTTCACTGATGTGTTCTTCTTCAGTCTGAGGGTCAATTCTTGGCCTCTTGGCCTCCGGTTGCTGTGTTGACCCACTTGGAGGTGTGGCCTCCTCTCTATCTCGTTTTTTGCCTCTCTCTTCATTGAGAGGAGTTTGCAAAACTAGAATTTGGGGTGCTTCTGCTTGCTATAAAGGGGCTTGCCCTTGACTTTGGTCTTTCGAAGTGATGGGCTGCCCTGCCTCTGTCTCCTGCTATACATCCATCACTTCTTTCCCTTTTGCTGTGGTTGTTGTTGTTGTAGATGCTTGTTGGGTGGTTTGTGCAGCTGCAGCAGTGGATGTGCCTTCTCCGACTTGGACTAGTTGCTTGAATGTGACCTGTTGACAAGAATCCAAGTCAAGAGTTTTCTCTAAATCTTTAATAGTCTGCTCCATTGTGTCCTCCTGAGTAAATTCCTCTACTAATGTACCCGACACCCATTCATCTTGGTTGGCAAAGTGTTCAATTTGTGGATATGGACAATGTTTATAGGCTAACAGCCTATTCTTGACTCTTATAGCACTGATAAAGCCTTTAGGGTCATAAGGGACCCACCAGAAACTCCTTTTAAGTTTAAGCTATTGCCCCAGTATTTGATCGGCTTCTTTCCAACCATCTTTCTTGTTCATGATGAAGGGACCTAGGTGGTCTCTGAATTTGAGATTGGATTTCTTCTTGGCACTATGGAAGTGTGTAAGGTCGGAATTGATGAGTTGCCTATAGTATTCCAAGGCAAACAATCTCATAGGCACATATCTTGGGAGCCTGTAAGGGCAAAGCTCCCAACCATAGATCTTGATGACTGTGTGATTTTGGTATAAATACCAATCACCTATTTTGTAATTCCTGGACAACTGTAAGATTTTCTGCATATCTTTTGACAACCTGGCAGGAGGAGTCCTTTTCAAGAGGCATGTGACTGGATAGACAAATTGGTCAATGAATTCACAGTAGGAATAGGGAGAGTTCTGGACTTGATGGAAAACTGAAGACCAGAAGATGATAGACCTCCTCTCACCCTGTGAATCCAGCTTCTTGATAGGGCACTGGAAGCAATCTGTCTGATAGTACATGAACAGGTGGTAGATGTATGATGAATACTTAAATATTGCTTCCCTTTTCAGCCTTAGCAGTTGGTCATGTATCTTGTTGGCAATAAACATGGCATAATTGTATTTTATAGCAGGGGGCTTCCCAAGGCTATATACAGATAACAAGACCAACACAGTTTCATCAACATGTTCATTTTTGGAGAACCCCAGTACAGAGGATATCATGTCCACAAGCAGCTTGGCTACCTCATTGAAATTTGCATATGGGAAAGGAGGTGGCCCAGAAGGTTGGCAGTCTGTTCTCATGAAAGTTTTGGCAACTGCAGCAATTTCAATGCTAGAGAGCTTGGAGCCCTCATCTAGCAAGTACTTTATGGAAAAAGGGTAGAGCAGCTGGGTTTTCTTGTAATTTAGCATCTGATTGATGGAATCAGGAATAATGTAAAAGAGTATGCTCCCAGATGGAGACTTAACAGCTCTGAGTTTTTGGTCATAATTCTCTGCACAGAGGTGAATGATTTCAGGAAAGATATTCACAGAAGGCAAGAAATAGATAGGAAGATTTGACTCCCAGATGCCATACATGTCACTGTTGTCCCAGTGACTGTTCCTCAGCTGGCAGAAGTTCAGGAAGTGGTTCCTCTCTGCCACAAAATCTGCAATGAGGAAATCACTATCCACTAGGGGCATAGCTTCAAGCTCCTTGCTGGATGGATTAATAGGAGCAACATCTAGAGCTGATGGAGTGGCCATGTTTAAACTTTACTGGATAATTACTTGAGCTTAGGATTAGTGAGAAGGCTGAAGACTGCCCACTGAATTTGTGTTTGGGAGTGAGTAGTTCTGAGAGTTTAAAAAGACTTTTCACAGGGTTGATGAACTGTGGGGCACTCTGTTGGAAAAAACCAGAGTGTTTTGAGCTAAGTAGCTGGGATTTTGCAAAGGGAATTCTGATAAAAGGGATTAGTGTGTACTTATATGAGCTTTAGCCGGTAGCTCGGCTTTTAAAATTACTTTTTCATGGTGAATTTCGTAGAAGGGCACGGGTTTGCAGAGCTTCGTGGTGTAGGGACTTTACAAGTTCTTTGGGTAGTTTTAGCGGATAATTCGACTGTGAGGAGCTTTGCAGAGATTTTTTTACAAGAAATTAGGAGAAAAATGGCACAAACATGGGCGAAATAGGTTGACTGTGGCAAATACCTGGATTTTCAGTGCCGATTGTGTTAAGCTGGAACAATGGCAAGCAATTTGAGTCAACTTTGAGGGCGGCAGTAGCTTGGGTGAGTAAATTCTTGATTTTGGTAGCATACGACGTATTCTGCATGCACAACGCTCCCAAAACGACAAGTGAAAATGAAACAAAACGGTCATTTCACGACATTTTATGCAAATTTGGGACTTTTGGTGCTTTTCGGCGATGACATCAGCATGACGTCATCGGTGGGCCCGGGTACGATAGGGTGACGTGGCGGCTGACGTGGGTGTCCACGTGGTGGTGACATGGTGGCAGGGCATGTGGGCGGATGGACGACGTGGAGGCGACATGGAGTAGCGGTGGCAGACGAGGGTGCTGACGTCATGCTGACGTGGGTATGACGTCACCAGGAGGGGGCAGGTGGTTTGTGGTTTCCCCGGAGTACCCTTGGGTGGTAAGCAGTAAGAGGGGGGGAGGCTCCGAACAACCTGGGGGGTTGAAGCGTGGCGGGGGTACGGCAGTGAAACTGCCAATCCCCCAGACGCTAAACCTCCGCCTTCTCTTAGGTAAGATTGACCGCCCACCATTAGATCTGTGGGGTCGACGATCGAACTGTTGACGGCGGATGCGATGTGACAGCGGCTTATGGCTAAGGGGACCCGCCCGATTAAAATAATAAATTAAATAAATCGCGCGCAGGGTGGGTTTTAACTTAGGGTTAGCGGGTATAATGTATATGCGCCCGTTTATAAAATGTTTTATTTAAACAACATTATAAACCAAAACTTTAGCGCGGAAGGGGTAAGGGGTTAATGAGGGCGGGGACTATGGATTTTTGAATTTTAACCAAAGTTTTTGATTAAAACCCATAGTTTAGGGTGGTGGAGGGTTAATATTAACCCCTGATGGATTAATATTCCCCAAGAGATGGCTGTATAGCTATATTGCTAGGGGGAGGGTATTTACATAGACTTTTTGGGATTTTCACATAGATCTTTGTAGGATTAGGGAAGGGGAATGCTTAGGGAGCTAAATATTACAATAATTGTTAATATGACATTGTGAGGTGAATGTGTAGGGGCAAATGCTAAGCTTTAAGAAGTAAAACTTAGGGATAGAAGATGAGTGGAATTGAGAGTAAAGATTTTTACACAAGAAATGTGGCTTCTTTTCCTTAAATGAACTTCACAGTTTAACCTGGTACTTTGTCATGGAATGAAGTGAAACAGGACACTTGAGCAGATCCCAAGGTCTTTGGGGGATGTTAATAAATGATGTTTGGGGAAAAGGGGGAAATTAGACATGCTTCCATTGTTATGTCCTCAAACCTCTGCCATGGTGCCAATACTCTGAATGGGATGAGTTTTGCTCTTGATAAGCCAATTGGTGATGGCCCCTTCACTTCTGCAACCTTTCACTACTTACCCAATCTTCCTAACATTTTTTCTTCACTTGAAATGGGTGCACTTGAATTAGCAGACCCTGATTGTTCTCTTTTTATTTTGACTGCCCTCCTATCTAAATCTACCCTTATTTCTTCCAGGGACCCAGATTAAGTAGTTGGGCTCCTTCATTTCTCTACCTAGCTAGTCATCTTCAAAGCTTGAGCTATTTGGATAGGAACCATTCTCTATTCTGCAACAAGAAATTTAAACATGGCATGGTCCAGATTAGACTCTTGGGCCATCCATCAAGTATGATTAGCATCAGTATTTGTAGACTGTGATACTGTCAAAAGATAGTAGTGGCATTTTGACTGGCCACTTTCCTGGTCTTTAGTTTGGGGTTCATTTTCACTATTCCTTTGACCATTTGGTTTTCTTGCCTTTTGATTATTATTTTAAGGCATACGCTCTTTTCATTTTTTAATTTTCTTAGTATGTACACAAAATATGGAACCTTTGTAGCCTGCAATGATGAACATATTTAGCCCTTCCACTTTCAATCATGAAAGATGAAACCTATTGGTATAGGAACCTAACAGATTCCTATGAAGGAAAGCAAGATTTAGAAGCTAAAAATGACACTAAACATCATTATTTGAATCAATCTAAGCACATCCCTGCAAGAAATGAAAGTGGAGATGCTAAATAACAATTTTTCCCCACAAAAAGACTAAGAAATACATGTTCCTAGAGTAAAATTAGAACTGGTACCTATACAAATTGATGGGGAAGCAACCTCCTTGAAATAAGGAAGCTTTCCCCTCCAAAATCCCTCAAAAAGTGGATATGCTTCCCAATAGGAGGATTCTTCATTTAATGAAACGAAACACATTCCTAGATTTTCTCAATCAATGGAACTCTAGAATTTGTTCAATAATTTCATAATATATTATTCATTTATTATCCAATATTGGCCCATCCTGTAGTAGGGAGAAAGTCCCTATATTATCTCATTCAAAATTTACTCAATATTCTGCAAAAATAAATAATATTAGGCACATAATATGCAATTATCTCTAAACCTTCCTAAGAACATATTAAAGCTAAAAAACGTTATTAAGTGTAGAAGGGGAGATTTAATATAGCCTTTATGCACCTAAGAAATCTTAGATGGGCCTTAATTTATGTCTAATTTGGAGGCCCATCAATATGCATTCATGACTTGTAGCTTACATATTTTCCATGTGTTTGACGAAATGTTTGTTATGTTCTAAGCAATCTAGGTCAAGTTCTTCTTTCAAATTTGTATGTAGCATTGTTGTCATGTCATTATTGATTCTTAGAAGTTTCAGGAAGTTCAGGTAGTGGCATGGAGGCTGACATGGAATCTAGGCTCAGATCTTGAAACACCACCCTCTGAACTGGACAATTTCAGTCACAACTACACCCGTGTAGGCTTGTGGATGTGGTTGGAGGCCTTGTCATGCATGCGGTTGGGGGTTAAAGTGTGTAAAATTCAACCCCAGCTTAGGGTTTGGTCACTAGGGGTGGTACTTTGGCCCCTGAGTGTCCTTATAGCCCTGTGGAATGTTGTGAGTTGTCAGTTAGTGGTTATTTGTAGGCCCCACTTAATTAGATCTAGGAAGTCGGGTCATGTCATGGTAGCTCTCTGTCTAATGTTAACCTTGACAGGCTAGTGAAACTAGGTAAATTTGGAAGGGGTGGTTACAAATTGGTATCATAGCTCCTAAGTTCAACACTTGGACTGGATGGGATGAATTTGTTTTTCATGCATGCATGTAAGTTGTCTATGTGTTCATTATGCATGCATTGTGATAGGAATTGTTGCAATTGTGTTGTCATGTAGAGATTAATAATTTTGATGTTGAGATGATTGATATGTTGATTTCATTATATATACATATGTTGTGCTAATCCGAATTGATTTTGTAGATGAGATAGCGTCCCTTGAAATTCACTGAGGTATGTTGATTATGGCTATATTTGGTTTATCTGACATGGTATGTTTGTAGGAAGTAGAGGATCAAAGATGACAAGAAAAATGGTGGAATATAGTTCACTTGATTCTCCCTATAGATCAGGTGAACAACATGGTGATGAGTACTCCCCTAGCATAGCAAACACATTGAGAAGTTTGAAAGCAAAGATCAGAAGTTGTAAGGAAGATAATGACATGATCATTCAGTGATAGGAAAGAGTTGCTAGGGCACAAGAAAATCAAGTAGAGGTTAATGTAGTCATCCTTGAGAGTCTATCATATTTGTAGAGATAAGGACTACTTAGGATTAGTCATGGTTAGGAGGAAAGGACTAATGCAACATATGGCAACATGTCTCAAACAAGATACAAGTTTGATAGGGATGATACAGTTAGAGATGGTAGTTTCTTGGATACACCTGACAACAGGGGTAATGGCTGTGAGTTCTATTCTAATTCTAGTTCAGAGAGACATCAACATCATCACCATCACCATCAGTATAGGAGGAGTGAGAAGAAGTACTTGCCAGAGGAGTTCAAGAAAGCAAAGCCTCCTACATTTGATGGAGAAATGAAGAAGTCACAAGATGTAGAAGCTTGGTTTCTTGGGATGAATACATTTTTTTAGATTGCATGATTAATTAGAGAACATGAAATCCTAGATAGATACTTTTAGTCTTAAAGTAAAAACAGACATTTGGTGGGAAGATGTAAAGAATGTCGAAGGGATTTGAGAAGAGGAGATGACTTGGAGTGACTTCGTGAGACTTTTCAGGAAGATGTATCTATCTGAAAGATACTATGATGATAGGGAAAATGAATTCTATGAGTTGAAGAGGGTACCTATAACCGATGTGGAGTATACTAGTATATTTTTGGAGTTGTTAAGATATGTGCCTTATATTAAGGAGGATAAAGCGAATATTCAAAGATTCTCAGTGGGTTGTCAATGTCATTCAAAGAAAGGATTGAGTTTGATGAGCCTAGATCACTAGAGGAAGCCGTTAGAAAGTTGAAGAATTGTTATGAGTAATCGAAGTGCAAGATTGAGTCTAAGTGGGATTGGAAAGGTAATGGTAAGAATAAAGGAAAGTGGGCTAAGAAGAGAGGAAATCCTTATGGTACATATGACAAGGAGAATGCAGCACCATACAAGAAATTCATTGCAATTGATAGAGGATAGGGATTTTAGTCTAATGATCAGAACAAGGGTGATGGCAAGAAGCTTTTACAATGTTGGACTTATGGAAAGGATCACTGCAAGAGAGATTGTCCACAACATGTGAGTGGCAAACCATAGATTTATAGTGCTTAGGAGGCACAAAAAGTTGGGGATATTGGATATAGTGTTTCTAAGATTTATGCAACATTGGATAATAGGTAGGATGCTCATCAGACATCTATCATTGAGATGGAAGGTAAGCTTTGAGATCAAGTTGTTTCGATTTTGATTGACCCTAGATCTAACTATAGTTATATCAATCCTAACTTGGTGGATAAGTGTTTCTTGAATAAATAATTGCATGTAGAGTCTTGGTTAGTGAAATTGGATATAGGTACTGAGAAAAGAGTTCATCACTAGGTAAGATCTTGTGCATTTGATTTGAATGGTCTATCTACATCAGTGCATCCAAATGTGCTTCTGTTGGGATCATGCAATATTCTATTGGGTATGGATTGGTTTTAAATTCACAAGACTATGGTGGATTTCTACGATAAGGCTATTGAGTGCTTAGATGATGATGGAGAGAAGAGAATCTTGCAGGGTAAGCAAAAGCCTACATCAGTGAAAATGGTTACAACTATGCATGCCGAGTGCAATAGTAGGAAAGGATGTGTATTGTTTGCAGTTCATATTTCCAGTGATAAAGGTAAGGATGTTGAGTATGCTGAAGTATTGAAGAGGTATCTAGTTTTATAGTAGTTTCATGATGTATTTCAAACATAGATCTTAGATTTACTGCCTCACAGGGAAGTGGAATTTTCTATTGAGTTGATGCTGGGGGAAACACCAACAACGAAGGCATCGTACATGATGTGCACTCCAGAATTAGTGGAACTGAAGTTGTAGTTGAAGGAAATTCTTGACAAGGGATAAATTAGGCCAAGTGTGTCACTTTGGGGTGCACTAGTATTGTTTTTGAAGAATAAGGATGGTACTCTTAGGTTGTGCATTGATTATAGGTAATTGAACAAGGTGACAATCAAGAATAGGTAACCATTGCCGCAGAGTGATGACTTGTTTGATCAACTGAAGGGAGCAACAATGTTCTCGAATATTGACTTGAGATCATGATATCATCAAGTGTGCATCAAAGAAGAGGACATCTACAAGACTTCTTTCCGAACCAGGTATGGGCATTATGAGTTTTTTGTGGTTCCTTTTGGTTTGACTAATGCTCCAACTACTTTCATGTGTTTGATGAATAGTGTACTGTATCCTTATCTGGACAAGTTTGTGATAGTATTCATGGATGACATATTGATATATTCCAAGAATGAGGAAGAGCATGTAAAACACCTAGAAACATTGTTGAGATTGCTAAGAGAGAATCAATTTCATGCCATGCTTAGTAATGCAGTTTCTTTCATACATAAGTTCATTGGTGATCCAGGTTTAAATAGGAACACAAAAAATTATAGATATAACCATAAATATAGATATGTAGCAGAAATAACACTTCATTTCATTAATATCAAATACCGGAATAAGCTTACAAACAAAATGGAAATAAGACTAGCTCAACGATGGTAGCTTATCTCTAAGAAGATATGTGGCAGCTACATGCCTCTGAAATGCATTACAATGAGGGTCAAGGGCATTTTTATTATTGAACAATAAGAGAAAACCCTAAACAACCAAAACCTAACCTGAGGAGTTGTAACACCAAGAGTTTGTGGGCCCTGTTGGGGTTAGTTGGGCTGTCAACTTCCTGGGGTCATAACTTGGTCATATTATCTCTGTTTGACGTGTATGATACCTCGTTTAAAAGATATCTCTGAGGACTACAATGCTTATGAGCATTTTTCCAAAAAAAATGTTGTTTATGGCCTCAAAACGGCTCAAGAAGTTCAGGACTCGAAAAATGACAAAAATAGTAAATTGTGCTACAATTAAGGAAACTAAGAAAAACTGAAAGAAAAATGGTGAGGGTCCAAGTGGAATAGGCATGTGACCACCAATATCCACCTAGATTAGTCCTCCATGCTTAGGAAGTAATGGTCACCATTGCGTTGATTTCCCCCATGAGATGAGGAAACTTTTGTTGAACTTGGTCCATAGTGAACCATTTGCCTTGGTGCAGGAGTTGGCCGGCTTTGACAACTCGATACGGCTGGATCTTCTACTGTCGGGTGTTCTTGATTTGTGTGTCCATGATCTAATCAATTGCATATTTTTCCATGCAGTCTAGATTTAACTCTGTTGGTGTGAGTTGTTCTGCAATGTCGGATGTGTCCAGTAATGGTGGAAAGTATGGCTGAAGGAAATCCAAATTGAACATTGGGTTTAGGCCAAGGAATGGGGGGATGCTAAGATCAAAATAATTATCTCCCACAACCTTGGTGATGGTGTATTGCCCATATCGAAATAGGCAAATCTTGCAGTGGGGCTCAGTGAGGCACTCCTTCTATAAATGTTGCTAAACTTTGTCACCCACCTAGAACTTGTGTGGCACCCAATGTTGATCATGTCACTACTTGTACTTAGCATTCGTTTTGTCCAACATGTCACAAAACTATTGGCAGATGTGTTGAATGTGCTCAATGAAGCTATTTTCCTTGTCGGCTTCAGATTAGACATGAGCCGAATCTACCTGAGTCACTGCAAATGGTATGGCCACATCAATGGGACATAATGGCTAGAATCCCAAGCCCAGCTCAAAAGGGTTGTGGCCAGTCGTGCTATGGAGAGCCTGATTATAGCTGTGTTGGACATAGGGGAGGCTCTTATCCCATGTACATGGATGATTTGAGCTATACACATTGTGTAGAATGTGTATGATCATCTTATTGATGACCTCTATCTGATCATTAGTTCAGGGTTGGAAAACTATGGACTTAGTGAGCTTGGTGTCCAACATAGACCAAAGATTGGACAAAAATGTACTAAGGAACCTATTTTCCCGATCTGAGATGATAGACTTTGGGATCCCAAAGTGTACCCACACTTGTTCAAAGAAGAGTTTAGCAGTGGCTTTGGCAGTGATATTCTTCTTGCAGGCTGCAATAATGGCCATCTTCGAGAATGTGTCGATGACTACAAAAACACGGTCATTGCCATGCTTAGTAGAAGGAAGGCCTGACATGTATCGACTAGGGGTAGGTAATGGAGTATAGAGGCCTTGTTTCTTGATGGTCATTTTACTAATGGCGCAGGCAGTGCAGGATTTGATGTACTTCCCGAAATCTTATCAAAGATTTAGCTAATAGAAATACTTTTGCAGCACTGCCACTATTTTCTTGACCCCAAAATTCCCATTAACCTGACTATAGTGCACTTCCCAAATCATCTTGGCACGTTCGCTTGAAGAAACACAAAGGTGTTCTAGATGGCATAACAAAGCATCCTGGAGGTGAAAATTTAGAGCTTGTTGACCCTCCAAGAGCGCGTGGTATGTGTGGCTGAATTCTGGGTCACTTTTTTGTTGAGAAGTGGCCAATCAGAAATATCATTCCCACAAGAGTTGAGCACGGTGGTTAACACCATGATCAATGTTCGGCTAAGGCATTCTACAACATTATTGGTGTTTCCCTTCTTGTACTTTATATTCAAATGGAACTGTTGTAGGTATGTGGACCACTTTTGATGGAGATCATTCTACAACTTCCTTTCTTTTTGTATGAACTACAGGGGTTGATGGTTTATGTGGATGATGATTTCCTTCCCCAAAATGTAATGCTTCCATTGTCGATAAGCCTGCACAATGGAATACATATCTTTGTCATAAGTGGGATACTTCTAGATTGTGTCTAAAATTGTCTCACTATGATATGCCACTAGATGTCCCTGTTGAGTAAGGACTGGCCCAATAGCATAGTCAGAGTCATGTGCCTTGATCTCAAATGGTTGTTGCAAGTTTGGTAATGTGAGCACTAGTGTAGAGCAGAGGCGATGTTTCAACTCTGCGAATGCCTTCTATTGAGATTTAGAAAAAAATTATTTTTCTTTTGATCCTCCCTTGGTGACTTCACTCAAGGGTCAAGTGATTTGAGAGAATCCCAACATGAACCTGCAGTAGAAATTGGGAAGACCCAGAAAGCTACGGAGCTATGTAAGAGAGGTTGGGGCTGACCAATCTCGAATGACTTGGATCTTAGCTGGATCCACATGCACCCCTCATTCATCAATAATGCATCCTAGATACTGAACCTGAGTCATGCCAAAAGTGCATTTCTCCAAATTGGCACAGAACTTGTGTTGCCACAGTTTTTTTAGAACCTGTCGGATGTGGTGGAGGTGCTCTTCTCAATTCTGCTTGAAGATCAGGATGTCATCCAAGTATACCACTACAAATGAGTTGATGAATGGCCACAATATGTCATCCATCGGCCTCATGAAGGTTGAATGAGCATTCGTCAACCTGAAAGGCATAACCAACCATTTGAAAATGCCCTTCTTAGCTTTGAAGGCAGCTTTCCACACATCAGAGGGTTTGATTGATACCTGGTGATATCCGGACTTCAAGTCGATCTTGCTGAAATATTTCCTCCCCTTGAGTTGGTCAAGAAGGTCAAAAATATGTGGGATCAAGTACCTATTCCGGACAATGATCTTGTTCAACAACCAATAGTTAACACATAGTCTCCAAGTCCCATCCTTCTTCTATACTAACACGATCGGGTTCCCACAGGGTGATGAACTTGGTCGGATGTGACCTTTCTATTAGAAAATTATATATTATGGAGCAATGGAACACATAAAATATTGTAGAAATATAAACACAGAAAACGCATAAAACAAGAGAGACACAGATATACGTGGTTCACCCAGTTTGGGCTACGTCCACCTCGAACAGCCAGTCCTTCCTTTCTATTATCCAGCAAAATGAAGAGACACAACCTACAGCAAAGCCGCAGTAATATCCTCTGTTTTCTCTCACAGTCTCACCTCTCTGTTTCTCTCTCACACACACACAGAATACACATCTATATCGCCGCCTCAAATACAATACCCTCATACAAAGAGAGGGGTTGCCTTCTATGGCAAAAAACCCTAAACTAAACATAAGTTCTATACCGTCAGATCATCCGCCTAATGAAACGGCTCAGATTGACTAGAAATTACTATACAGCTTTTAACAAGCGCAAATTTACATCTGTTTTTAGCTTCGGGGGCGCTGCCCCCGAGTCCCGCCGGGGAACCGCTGCCCGGACCCCCAGCCGGGGGGGATCGGCCCCCCGGGACCCTCGCGGGGGGGACAAGTCCCCCGACCCCCCCGCGTGGAGGGGTGTACAAAACTTCCTGGGGTGTACATCCCGCTGAAACAAAGACCTCTGAACAATCATGCTCCACACACAACACTTTCTGTAGAAGCTCCTAAATATGCCTCTTGATTTCATTATTCTCCAAAACGAAGTGCCAATAGATTGGTCCATTGGGAAATGATGCACCTGGGGTTAGATCAATGGAGTGCTTGACCTGACAATGCAGAGGCATTCCTGCGGAGGAGGTGAAGATGTCCTCGTACTCCTCCATGACCTTGTCCATCTGTTGTTTTCATGCAGAGGGGCCCTGTCTAGAGGTCATGGCCACTACCTTCTTCTTTCCTTTAGGGCATATCATCAGGAAAACAAATTTCCTGGTTTTGGAAATGACCTTACTGCATTGTTTTACAGTAACCAGAGAGATGGCAGTAGGCGGTGCTACCTCCGGTATCTTATACAACTTATTTCCCAAAGTAACAATAACAGTGCAAGGCCTTGAATCATATACAACATGTAGCTTCCACAAGTATGGTTTGCCTAATAATACATCACAAACATCAAGGGGAGCAATATCACATAATACCTCATCCGTGAAGGGCTTGATGTTGTATGGAAGGTGACAATGTTAGCTCACGCGAAGATCTCGTCATTGGTGAAGCCACCTGATTGTGTATAGCTGTGGGTGTGTTATGGTCGTAAGCCCAATCGCTTCATGAACTCTACTGCAATAAGATTCTTTTGTATCCCTCTATCGATAATGAACTGTAGTGGGGAACCCTTTACCCACATCTGGGAGTGGAAGAGACGCTCCTCCTCCTCTGGATCTTTGGGTTCCTACTTGTGGATCTTTGAGATGGCAATGGTGGTGTTGGTCTCTACATCAATAATTTGCTTCCCTTTTTCATTCCACTTGTCAGGTTCTGACTTAGAGTCGGAACATGCATCTAATTCTGAAGCCTTCAGCTCAAGCACCAGTGAATTCTTGGCTTGACACTCTCTTGTGTTGTGAGTGGAGCTCTTATGGAACTCACGCAACTTTCCCATGTCCTTCTTCAGCTTCACAGTGTTGTCCTTCACTTGTGGCTTTGGCGGGTTGTTCTGGGCCGTCCCGCCTTGGCTTTGTCCTTTGTTCTAGGGTTTGGGGCACCTTTCCCTTACTTTAGATTCACAAATCCAAAGTCTTGATTCTTCTGTTTAAACTTCTAGTTGATCTTGGTAGCGTATTGGTATGTCGTGTTGAGCGAGGAGATTTCTAGGAACTCCATCTCGTCCTAGATGTATCTGTGAAGGCAGCTGCAGTACTTGAGTACCAAATGTTTCTTAGAATGCTTGATACCCAACTTCATGCAAAGGGTATGAAAAACATTGGTAAACTTTGGCACATCTTGGTCCCTTCCCTACTGCAGTGTGGTGCACTTTATGTATTTGTCCTCATAGCTCCCGACATGGTAGTACTGCTCCTTGATGGCATCTCAGAATGAATTACAAGTGGGAGCGACTGAAAAAAGTGAGGTTGTACTTTCATCCTTTTGCTCATAGTAGGCTTCCCACTAGTCCTTGACGTGGGTGACAGCTTTGAGAAGAGAAAAAGTAATATTTTCTTGGCTGGAAAAATCATGAACAGAAAAATATCCTTCTAGTAGATTTAACCATTTATCTATGTCGTCTGCATCTATTTGGCCCTCAAATATTGGAATGTCAAAGTTTAATTGTACCTTAAAAGGTGTGGAGCCTCTAGAGTGGCTGTTAGATGTGGATGCGTCACCGGTGGGCAACTGTTGAAGGATTTGGACAAAGTAATCCATCATCACATTCCTTTGTTTCTAAAGGGCCTCCTTGAGCAATATTTTGATAGGATCTCCTACTCCCTCACCTTTGTTTTCTTCCCCCCATGTGTGGTTATCAGGGTTTGCGAGGCTGATCTTGCAAAGGTTCAACCAGATCGAGCCCTAACTCCTTATATCCCGACCTCGTTGGGGACATGCAAAGAAAAATAGAGAAAGAGCAGACCGCTTTGATACCACTGATCCAGGTTTAAACAAGAACACAACAAATTATGGATATAACCATAAATACAGAGATGCAGCAAACATTAGGGGAATTTTGAGGCCTAAAATGGACCTCCTAAGGAAATTATAAAATAATAGTGGAAATAAAAAAACAATATTATATTACATCATAAAATTTTAGAGGGAAAAAAAAGGAAAAACTATTTTTTCAACTCGTGTTTTCAACTTATTTCCTTATGGGTTTACTCAAATTTCAAGCGAAAACACTTGTGGAATGAAAAATTTGATTCCTCAACCAAGGAGTACCCATGTTGCATACTTTCTATGGACCTTGATAAAAAGAAATGAGAAATACATGAAAGACATGATTGCAATCATGTTTTTTCATGTATTTCTCATTTTTCATGTAGTAGGGTTCATCAAAAGTATGCAACATGGGTACTCCTTGGATGAGGAATTAAATTTTTCATCCAACAAGTACTCTTTCTCGAAATTTGAGTAAAACCTTAGGGAAATAAGTTGAAAATACGAGTTGAAAAAGTAGTTTTATTATTTTATTATTTTTACTTTTTTACTCCAAAAATGGTGAATCATCCCCCATGGTTGACATCATCACCTTGAATCCTATTAGTTCTTATAAAGTTTATTTTGGTTGTGCATTTTTCTGAGGAGGCCCATTTTAGGCTTAAAAATTCCCTTAATGAATAACACATCATTTCATTAATATCAAATACTTAAATATGCTTACAAACATAATGGAAATAGGACTAGCTCAACGATGGTAGCTTATCTCTTAGAAGAGATGTGGTGGCTACATGCCTCTCAACTAAGTTACAGTGAGGCTCAAGGGCGTTTTCATTATTAAACAATAAGAGAAAACCCTAAACAACCAAAGCCCTAACCCGAGGAGATGTAACCCCAAGAGTTTATGGGCACCGTTGGGGTTAATTGGGCAACCAACTTCCCGGGGTCATAACGTGGTCATATTATCTCTGTTTGACGCATATGGTACATTGTTGAAAAGATCTCTACGAGGAATACAATATATGATGCCATTTTTGTGGAAAAAATTGAAGGAATTTTGCTAAAAAAACGTTGTTTAGGGCCTCAAAATGGCTTCAAAAGTTCGGGACCCAAAAAACTGCCAAAAATAGTAAACTATGCTACAATTAAGGAAATTGAACAACTGAAAGAAAAATGGTGAGGGTCCAAGTGGAATAGGTGGGTGGCCACTAATATCCACTTGGATCAATTATTTGGGGCATGTATTTTCCAAGGAAGGTATAATAGTGGACCAAAAAAAGATCAGAGCTATCATGAAGTGGGAAACTCCTAGGAATGTGGATGAGGTCAGATCATTTATGGGGTTAACAGGTTATTACATCCATTTCATCAGGAAATTCTCATGGGTTTCCTACCCTATTACATCATTGCAAATAAGAGGAAAAAAATTCGAATGGACAGAGGAATGTGTAGCTAGTTTTGAGTAGCTGAAGTAGTTCCTTGCAAATGATCCAATTCTAAATATTGTAGATCTAGACAAAGAGTTTGTGGTATGTACATATGCTTGCAAGAGAGGACTTGGTGGAGTCTTGATGCAAGAAGGACAGGTAGTATGCTATGAGTCAAGGAAATTGAATGAGCACGAGCATAACTACGTGGTGCATGATCTTGAGTTGGAAGTTATCATACATGCATACATGGAGACACTATCTTCTTGGTAGGAGGTTCATTTTGATGAGTGATCATAGTGGGATGAGGTTCTTATTTGACCAAACTAATTTTAATGCTAGGAAAGCTAGGTGGATGGCCACGCTCAGGGAGTTTTACTTCTAGATCAGGTACATTAAGGGTATAGATAAAAAGGTTGCATATGCAATTAGTAGAAGAGTTCAAGTAAATAACATAGCAACTATGAGTTCATATGGGATAGCTTTACAAGATTGGATCTTGTAGGAAGGACAACGTGATGATAGGTACCAACAACTTAAGCATAGGTTACAACAACATGGTACAGGTGAACATGATGTGGATTATTATCTCACGACAAATGATTTGGTCAGATTTAGGGACAAGATCTATGTGTCAAACAACAGTGAGCTCAAGAAACTTATATTGTAGGAATTTCATTTTTTTCCATATTCAGGTCACCTAGGATATCAAAAGACATTAACAATGGTTAAGAAGCTCTACTATTGTCCAAACATGAAGAAATGGGTGGTTGAGTTTGTTGCAAGGTGTTTAGATTATCAATAGGTAAAAGAAAAGTACAAGCATCTAGGTGGTTTATTGTAGCCGATTCCGATTCCAGAGTGGAAATCGAAGGTCATTTCCATGGACTTCATTACAAGTTGACTCAGGACATCTAGACAACATGATTCCATTATGATTGTGGTTGACAGGTTGACTAAGGTAGCTCACTTTGTTCTAGTGAATTCTATGAATTCAGCTAGCGAGGTAACTTAGGTCTTCATCAAGGATATAGTGAGGTTGCATGGTATTCCTAAGAATATTTTGTTAGACATAGATGGCAAGTTCATTTCCAGGTTTTGGAAAGAGTTGTTTTCATGTTTGGGGATAGAGTTGGCTTTTAGTGCAACATAACTTATGCAGATAGATGGACAGACTAAGAGGATCAACATTATTCTTGAGGGCATGTTGAAGATGTATTTTACGCATCAACAATAGAAGTGTGAAGAGTATCTTCCATTGGTGGAGCTTGCGTATAATAACGGGTATCAAGAGTCCTTGAAGATGAGTCCATTTTAGGAACTTTATGGGAGGAGATGTAATACTCCCATTAGTTGGAGTGATCTAGTGAATATGGTATTGATTGGACCAGATATGTTAACAAAGATGGAGCAAGAAATGTAGGTTAGCAAGAAGAATATAAAGGAAGCACAAGACAAGAAGAAGAGTTATGCAGATCAACATAGGCTATTTAAGGAGTTTCAGGTTGGGGAGCATGCATACTTACGCATCAATCCCAAGAATATATCCTTGAGGATTGTGTCATGTGCCAAGATGTTACCTCGGTATTGCAGGCCTTTCGAGATCCTTGAGAGGATTGGACCAATGGCCTAGCGACTTGCACTGCCTCTTATAGTGAAAGTCCATGATGTTTTCCATGTTTCACTACTTAAGAAGTATGTGAAATATGTTGATCATGTGATTGATTGTTCTGTATTATAGGTGGAGTTGAAAGGATAATTCCAACCGAAAAGCTCAGTGCATTTTGCAGTGATAGATGCTCATGCTTCATAATCGAGAAATCAGGCAAGTTAAAGTGCAGTGGAAGCACTTTGGGCCCGATGAAGCTACATGGGAGATGGTTGATCAGATGCAAGCTATGTATCCTTCTCTATTCACTAGTTTTGCAGATGTATTCTGATATATTCTTTGATGTTGTGTTTTGGTTATGTCTATATATGCATATATATGTAAATACCACATCAAGTTGACTTACAAATCTCCAATAAGTAATGTGGTGTTCAATGTGTGATGATTATGGTCTTAGAAGTATGATATAATGTAAATGCTACATCGAGTTGTGTTATAAAGCTCCATGGGCAACATGTGTTTTGTTGGTTTATAGGTGATATTGAACACCGAGCATGGTGTTCCCCCAAGGGGTGGGGTTTGTAAGTGCCCTTGTCTGATTTCCTATGTAAAAAAAAAATAAGACCAAGGTCATGGTACACGTATTCCAAGATGAATGTTGGGTAAAACATAGTTATGGGGATCACTAGTGATTCATTAATGGCTATGGAAATTGACAAAGGCATTGGCAAAGGAGAAGTGGCATTAATTGGCATTTTATTTATGAAATAAAGGAAAATATGAGAAAAGGGAGATGAAATTCCAGAAAATTGCATGAGGAGGAAATTGAAGGAAAATAAAGAAAAATGAAGAAAACAGAGGCCTCAATGATAAAAAGGATTATGAGTATTAGTTCATAACTTATGTCAGTTTAGTCTTTGGCTCTCACATTCATTCTCTCATTCTCTCATACTCTTGCACGCTTAGAGTTTTCTTGGAGCACTCTTGGAGTGTTTTGGCATAATTTGGATTTAGAGAAAGAAGGCGAACGAAAGTAGGAAAGTGCAAGGGAATATGTGGATCATCAACTACAACTTGTTTTCTTTATACGTAATAGCTTGAATGTGTCATTTCCTTATTGATTTATGGATACATGGTATATGCATGTGTTTTTCTAGTTATGTGTTGTCATTGGCATGAAGGATTTCTTGGATTGATAGTGGTTTTAGTCTTTCCTTGGCATTTCATAGATAACCATGGCGTTGTGGGTTTTTTTCATTTCATTATTTTCTAGTTGGTGCTCGTAATTCCTTATGGTTGTGGGTTGGAACAAATGCTTTGGAATCCCTAGAATGGCTTGGGTTGAGTTACTATTCCTAGGGCCTCGGTTAGACAAATTCTCTAGAGCCATTAATGGGTTGACTTACTATTCTTGGAGTCGGGTTGGACAAATGATCTAGAGCTCTAGAAGGTTGTGGGTTAGTTACTAGTTCTTGGAGCCCTGGATAGCTTGGGTAGAGACTGATCTGGTTGGTGTTAGTGATGTTCAATCGTGAGATGGAATCACTGGTTGAGGGTTGATGTGGTTTGGCCTCTCGAATCCATGGCTTAGTTTTGTTTGGTTTATTCCATGATTTCCCACATTCATGGTTGGAATATGGCATGTGGGTGATTGGACGAAAGAGATAAGTGGAAGTCCCTAACTTGGTTGGAATTTTCATGTGTTAATGAGAGATATTCTTCTATTATGATTCATGTATATTTGTAGAAATTACGTTGGGAGTATTGTGGTTGAGTTTCCATGGTTTATATGTTGATTATTTTATGGTTATATGTTGTTCATATGATGTGTATCTCCTATGGATCATGTCATGAATGGTTTAGCTATTGATCAGTTAATGAATGTATGGACTAATAAGTGTTGTTGCAACTATGTGGAGACAGAACAGGGCCTTCTCGACGATTATCAGAAGAATCTCAGACTTTTATGATCAAATATGCATTCATGACCTACAACTTACATGTTTGCCATGTGTTTGAAGAAATGTCTATTATTTTAGATACAGTCTAGGTCAAGTTCTGCCTTCAAATTTGTATGTTTAGCATTGTTTTCATGTAATTATTGATTCTTAGACGTTTTAGGAAGTTATGGGAAATGGTATGAAGGCTGACCTAAAATCTAGGCTCTGATCTCGGGACCGCACCCTTTGAACTTCACAATTTGGGTCACAACTGCACCCAGGCAGGCTTGTGCATGCGGTAGCAGGCCTATAACTACATGGAGGCCTTTTCATGCATGAATTTGAGGGTTCAAGTGTGTAAAATGCAACCCCAACTTAGGGTTTGGTCACCAGGGCTGGTTTTTTGGCCCCTAAGTGTCCTTGTAGACCTGTGAATGTTGTGAGTTGTCAGTTGTGGGACCCACTTCCTTAATTGGATCTAAGAGGTCAAGTCATGTCATAGTAGCTCTCTTCTCATGTTTACTCTAGCAGGTTGGTGAAACTGGGTAAAAGTGATATGGTTGGTTACACATTCATCAAACCAAAGAGCATGACCAAACATTCAAAAATACCCTCCTTAGACTTGAAAGAAATCTTCCACACATCAATTGGTTCTATTGGAACTTGGTGGAGCCAAACTCCAAATCAATCTTATTGAATTGCTTGGCCCCCTTTAGTTGGTCAAGAAGTTTTTCAATTTGAGGAATCAAATATGTATTTGATTCCTAACATTTTTTTAGGGCCCGATAATTAATGTGGAGTCACTAGGTCTGATCTTTCTTCTGCATGAGTATAATCAAGCTTCCATAGGGTGAGGAACTTGGTTGGATGTCCCGTTTTTGGAGCCTCTCTTGGATATGCCACTTTATTTCCTCCTTTTCTATAATAGAGCGACGGTAGATAGGCCCATTAGGTAGAAGTGCGCTGGGGGTCAAATTGATTGAATGTTTAACCTGACAGTGCAGAGGTACCCTAATGGGCGAGGAGAATATTTCTCTATATTCTTCCATGACCTTATCCAATTACCTATGTTGCATGGAGGACCCTTATATCGAGGCCATGGATGTGGCCATAATATTCTCTTTACTTTGAGAGTGAATTAGGAAGACAAATTTCCTAGTCTAGCAGATCATGTTATTGCATTTCTTAGTAGAAAATAAAGAAATGAAAGTAGGTTGGAATACCTCTGGTATCTTGTATAGTTTTCTGCCGAAAGTAGCAATTACACTACAAGGTCTAGAATAATATAAAACATGACATTTCCACAAGTATGGTTAGCCTAATAGAACATCACAAACTTCAAGGGGAACAACATCACAAAGTACCTCATCCTTGAAAGGTTTGATGTTGTAGGGCAGGTCACATTATTGGTTGATGCAAAGATCTTGATCTTTTTGGAGCTACATGATGGTGTATGGTTGCGGGTGTGGTGTTGTTGGTAAACACAACCACTTAACAACCTTTGCTAAGATGAGGTTCTTTTGGCTCCAATCTATTAACAATGAAACATAGTGAAGCATTTCTCAACCACATTTGTGAGTGAAAGAGGTGCTCACCTTCTTCCAAATATTCAAGCTCACTTTGCTAGACATTAGTGGTGGAAACAATGGCAATGGGTTTTGCATCAATAATTTATCTTCCCTTTTCTAGGCTTGATTCAGTCTCAAAAATTACATTTGACTTTGAGGCTTTTAGCTCAACCACCAATGAATTCCTTGTGTGACATTCATTAGTGTTATTAGAGGGGCTCTTATAGAACTTGTACCACTTTCCCATGTCTTTATTCCTCTTCATATTACCATTCCTTGTTTTTGGCTTAGATGGTGTTGACACACCTATCGAAATAGTGCACAAACCATTGTGTGTCTCGTTACCTCTCTCCTAAAAGATAAATTATTAATCTAAAGAAAAAAATTAAAAATAAATAATAGGTGGGGCCCTTTCTCCATGAGTGTTATAAGGTTATTATTTTTCCTTCAATTATGCTCTCCTTGAGATTGTATACATTGGATGGTCTCACATCCAAATGGCCACAAGCTTAAGGTGAACCATGTCGCTTTCAAATCATAGGATCATGATTTTGTGCTATAAAATCTATCACTGACTAATCAAAATGGCTCAAAAGAATATTTGTTAAGCTACATGGTTGACTTTCACCATATATATATACATGTCAAGGGTAATGTTGGACTAGCATTTTAAAACATTAGTAAAGGAAAAAAGGAGGTCAAGTATTAACATGCCTGAACCTAAGCTTATCATTCCATTGAATATTATCCAAACTCTAACTACTACACAAAGCATTATATTATGAATTGAACTTTGTATATGTCATGAGAGTTATAACATGAGTTTGGTGTTATGTTTCACAAGTGAAATGAATAAGTTGTAGAACAAAGTTTACACCTTGCATGTGGTTTAGTAAATCTATTACTAATGACCAACACTGGCTTCAATTTGCATATGATAGATGAGATAAGATTTTAGTGTGCATTAATGAAATTGATTATGATGTGCCACCAAAGAAAATCGAAATACATTCCTTAGTTTTCATTGATGGTGGTTTAAAAGTTTTGTTTAAATGATTGTACTTCAAAATTAATAACCCAAAATTGGCACTTAAATATGTATTGCTAGTTTTCTCAAATGTGGAATTCTCTTAGGCAGTTGTTGAGGGGTTAATACACCACATGGGAGAGTAATATTGCCATGCACACTCCTAACTCCAAAATAGTTTAAGATGTAAACTAATGCCACTGTGGTTAAGATGGCGTGACATGGTAAATATTATGTTTATGGTATAATAGTGCGTTAATGAGAATTGTCACTCTTTGAAAATGGAGCCAAGGCACTCAAGCCACTTACTAAGTGGAGTCAGGGTAGTTTCTTCTTGTTTGGTGTGAAAGAAGTGTTATCGGCTTCAGAACTAGCAAGAACTTGGGTAGAAATGTTGGCTTACCTATATCAACCATTTGAACTGTATCATCGAATTCCATTTATGCTCAGAAGGAAGAGGTATGGCTCTATTTATTTTATACACAATATGCTCAATTGAGGTATGTTTTTATATTTTGCATATGGGTTAACCCCACACCATAGTTATTTCCCTTCATTTTCTCCAAGTTTTCTAAGCTCTGTATGCTTTGAGAAATGTGCATAGCCCATTCGGCCATTCCTTGATATCTACAGAGTAATATGAGCACTTGTATATGTCTCCAATATTTATGATGTGCCATGAGTTATTAACAACCTAATCCTATTTGGTGTGTTGGTTTCCCTTAATGGTTAATACTTATAAGGTTCACCCTTCACATATATATGCACAATCTTAAAGTTTCAACTTAGTTTGATTATGTGAATATATATATATATATTATAATATATATATATTGGTCACCTTTCACTGATCGAGGACATAAACCCATTACCATATGCTACTCTAGTCTCCTATGTTCAGATAAAGTCTTTTCCCCCTCGACTTATCTTGCAAGTGTTTTTTTCGTTGAATGTATGTATCTATATTATCTTTGTCCAAGTAATTTGCATAAGCGCTTGAGACTTTTTAGTCTCATGCTCAAATGAGAATTTCCCGATGAAAATAACCAACTATCCCCACTCATATTCTCTTAAAAAAGAACCCATTCAAACTTCATTCATACCTCGACCATTTCAATATGGCTTAAAATTTGGACTAATTTTGTATCTCAGGCTTTCTACTTGAGCAACTCTCAATATTGTGCAAATAAATGTACCTCTTCATGTTTTAGTAAATTGATTTCAGGTTCTCTGCATATGTTCAAGTTAATTCAGGGCTTGCCCAAAGCCATTGTTTTCCCATTCCCTCATACTGTAAAATCTTGTCCCCTATCTGAATACATTTTGAAACACAATCTAAATCCACATGCTATCATATCGGCCACAAATGTGCAATTAAAAAAGACTCATTTTCATTCGTAGACAAGATATATCTTAAAACTTCTATGTTAATCCTTAACAAGGGCTCACTCCCAAATATCCAATGATTTTGATATTTCATTGATATTGCAACTTACAACACACATGAGGAATAATTTCTACTTGAGTTCATAGTTGACCCAATGTCATAAACTATCATCAAATGCATTTTATTAATGATGTTTGGAAAAGTCATCATATAGCATTACAAGTTGTGAATTATTTGTTCACGAATCCTCTCTTGTTTTACATGTGTTGTGGTTTACTCATATTTCTTTCATCCTCCACCTACACTACTAGTTCATCATGCTCTTTTAATGGCCTCACATGTCCATTCTACATTATATGGAAATGCCAAAACCCTAAACCTAGATAAGCAAAGGAAAGAAAAAGGCAGTGACCACTAAGTTTGGATCATCTCAAGAGTCCTCCCATTTTTTCACCTCACATGCCCATCATCACGATCAACAGTCTACTAAGGCAGGCCCACACATCAGTAAAGAAGGAAAGGAGAAAATCAATGGAATTTTTTTTTCTTCACACAACAAATATGGGTTTTTACTATTTTATGATGTTTCATGACAAGTATGGTATTTACATTATGAGTTTTTGGATAGATTTTAGTTCTAGTTTTAGTATATACATATGATGCACTAATAAGAAACTAATTCTATATTTTGACACGCCTTTGAACACTTTTCACAGTACGGTTTCAACATGATAGTTTTTATGACAAACATGTTGGAGGAACATGGAGTATGTTTCCAGATTACATATTTCAAATTATTTTTTATTTCATTATGGGCAGATGTAATATCAAGAATCATAAGTAGATGATTAGTTCTCTAAAGTATATGAGGGGGGCCCTACCTACCAAAATTAATAAAAAGTTAAATTAAATTTTAACATTTCCTTTAGAACTCTCTTTTTCCAAATGATAACAAAGATATTAAAATAAAAGAAAAGTTAATCCCTTAAATATTTAACTTCCCTAACTGTTTCAAATGCACAAAAAAGGGAAAGGATCCTATGAAGGAAGAGGATAACACTTTGCGAGGAGAGACTCATTCAAAGGAGAGACAAGGTAGAAGGAAGATCCATCTCATTCTTATAAGAGTTTTCAGGTGATCTTTATGTCCTACAATTTTGCTATGCTAATAGAAGGTCGAGTTGTTTTTGCTAGTGCTAATAGCCACTAATTTTGCAAAGAAAGCTTGTTGGTTTAATCCCATCTGATTGCCTTGAAAGATTCTTTATTGTTGTTTCATATAATTTTTTCTCTTTGGATGTTTATGTATGATTCCATTACATCATTTCAAATTGGATTCTAGCTAATGGTTTTCACATAAAACTGCAAAATAGAAGGCTATACTCACAATATTTTAATAAAAATAAGTCATATTTCAGTCCCCCATATATGCACATTTCTTTAAAATTTTCAAATTTCATGAACAGTTTGTAATTGAAGTTTTTTTTTAACTTTTAGATAACTTTTACAACATTTTTTTAAGTGTTTACGTAGTCTCTTAGCTTACGAAACACTATTTTATTGTTGTTTATAAATTGTTTTACTTTAGTTTCAGATCATTCATAACTTTTATATGTTGTTACATATGAAACATATATATATGCTTTCTCTCTATTGCTACTAAGCTTGTACACATTTCATTTATGTGCTTTTTAAAATTTTGTATATATTAGTTAATTTACTTGTAAATACAAAAAACACTCACTAAAATTAGGGAATAAAACATTTTGGCTTAGTCTTGTTATCTCACGTGCACAGTAAGATAAAATGGTTTGATGCAGAAGTCTAAAAAAATTGTCTCATCAACACTTTTTCACGAGTAATCCCTGGTTTCTAAGTAAGTCTGCCTCGTAAATGATCATTCAATCTGCTCGTCATCCTAATCTTGAGAATCATATTGATAATAAATGGGATATTTCGCATTCTCTATTCAGGTTTATCATTGATAATTCCAACACCATTGAAGAATTTTTACATAATTGGGTTATTATAGCTCAATAAATTGAGTCGTAAGAGAAAAGAGAGGCTTTAGAAAGATAGCTCCACACCACTCATAGATAGCTAACATATGACCAAGGGGTCTCAATTATCTAGGAGAATTTGCGAAGAAAGTCTTGAATTTAATATGATCAACAAGATCCAAAGACGTAAGGTTATCTTTACTATAGAGGCTCATTGCATTTTTTTTCAAAGTCTCACAAGTTCACTCATAACTACTTCACTTGCATGAAGAATCATTTTTGGGTCTCAAGGATCCACTCAAGGTCCAACCCAGTGTTCTTCCACTTTTAACCCATCTTCATCAACTACAACTCAGTCTATAACATTTCGAAGCCTGTACTCAACTTATAATTTGATTCAATCAACCACCAACTTGTTGTAGTGAAATCACAATACCTCCATTTTTATTTACTATATTTATAATAACAATGGGGACCCTTTTCATAAATTTTGGCTAAATAGCCTTTTAATATTTTCTTATGGTTAAGTGTCCGAAAGTTTTGTGAGATTTTCATTTTCTTCATATTTCTATTTTGATTTCTTAATTGCATTGAACATTTCACTAGTTTTCCATTGGTTCTCATTTCATCTCATTTGGACTCACGGTTTGTAAATGATGCTCATCCAAAGTTTGGTGATTTTCACTGCCACGACTAAAAGATGTACAAAATGTATATTATTTTAATTTTTTGTAAATTAATTGGTAGAATTTGATTTTATTATTAAATTTAATTAATTTAATATTTTTTGCTACTTTAGTCCTACATAATCACAATAACCAAGATTGTAAAACAATAAACATTATATTTTATCGGGATTCCAATTTCGGAAAACCTTTTTTAATTTCAATTTTAATTAATGAAATTAATTTGTAATTAATTAACATTAAAAAAAATTAAAATTTTAATTAGAGTTTTTAAAATTAAATTTGTCTAATTTTGGACTAGATTTTTCTAGAATTGTAACAATTTTGACACTTTAAATTTATAGGCTCATAAGTTGAAATTTACTTGCCCAAATGGGACCAGGAGAGCTCGTTAGAAAGATAAAATCATGGAGAATATTTATGAAATGGTTGCATGACTAGATTTGGTCATTAAATAAACCTAAAAATTAGTGGAAATTTAAGCTCCGAATTTGTAAGCAAAATTTTTTTGAGTTTTGTTTTTTACATTTTCATTTGCCCAAAGCTTCTGTTGATTACAGATCCATTCTACGTGAAGAGCACCAGATAGCCTCCATGAGTTAAATCCTTTATGACTATGAATTCAAATATTCACTAATTGAAAAAGATGCCTATGCTTTAGTGAATGCCATTGAAAAATTTCAGCACTACATTTTAGGCAAGCACATAGAGGTAAGAGTCCCTTTACCAGTTGTAAAGTTTCTTCTTTCACAAACTCTACTTTCCGAAAAAATTGCTTACTAGCTTGCCAAAATATAAGAGCATGATCAAACAATTATTACATCCAAAACAATTAAGGGACATGATCTCACGCTCCACTTGGCTCAACATCCTAAACCAGGTGTTCCTGACACTATTGATGAATCCTTATCTACACTCTTTCTCATTAAAGAACATAATATCAATGTAATTTATCATCTATGGTATATAGATTTAATCTATTATTTGCAAAATTAAAAATGTCCTAAACATATTAATAGATCTCAACAGAGAAGGTTGGGGTTAGAATATTCAAATTACTTGATTCTTAATAATATATTATTATATAGGTCCTTCGACTATTTATTGTTTCATTGTGTTGATGATAAAGAAAGCTCTAGGATATTAAGGGTCACATATGAATTTTCTTATGCTGACATGCATATTGGCGGTCATTTTGCTCAAATATACTTCACATAAATTACTGAGATCTATCTTTTATTGGCCTTCTATTTTTAGATGTGGTTATAAATTGATGTAAAGTTGTGATGATTATTGAAAATCTATCAACAAAGAAAAGTTCCATGTGTTTCCCTTCCAACCTATTATTCATGATTTCCCTTTCTCAAAGCGGAGCCTAGATTTCATTGGTCCAATTAATCCACCTTCTTCAACTGGGCACATCTTCATTTTAATCACCGTATATTATTTTACCAAGTGAGCAAAGGTGATGCCCCTAAAGAGTGCCAAGGATGAGCAAGTAATGAATTTCCTTGAAAACAATATTTTCTCCAGGTTTGGTTTTCCATTAGAACTAATCCTATTAACGGGACAACTTTTATCTAAGTTTGGTTTACTTAATTATGTGTTAAGTATCACATTAAACACTCCATATCTTCCACCTATTATCTCAAGGTAATGGGCATGTTGAATCAACAAATAAAAATATGATCATAATTATGAAAAAAATCATTATTGACAAACTTAGAAGTTGGCATAATTTTTTGAAGTATGTTTTATGGGTAGATCAAACCATGATTAAATTAAGTATTCAAACTTCCTTTTTTCAGCTTGTCTATGGCCATGAGGAAATAATGTATGTTGAACTTGAACTAACTTCTTAGAGTTTGGCCATGTTAGCTGAAGAATTAAATTACCCATATTTTCCCCATAGGGTTCTTGATTTATTATCTATTGAGGAAAAAAGAAATCATTCCCTCAATAATCTAAAGAGGAGAATGCAAATAGTTAAGAAATATTTTAACAAGAAATAAAAATCAATAAATTTGTATGTTGGTTAAAACGATCTACTATGGGACTCTGCATATTTTGAAAAAGGGAAGCATTATAAATTTCAAAATCTTTGGATTGGACCTTTTATGATAGCTACTAAGCTGAGGCTAATTCTTACATAATCAAAGATGATAATGATCATTTATTTTCATACATAATTAATCGGTCAGAACTCAAGCCTTATATTGAGGAAGATAAGGACTAAATTCAAACATTTTATTTCTATTTGTACATATGTTTCACTTCCTTTGCTATATTTTTTAATTTAGCCATTTTTCTGTTTACATACTTTATTATTTCTTTACCTTTTAATGTTAGTTGAAACAATTAAGACCCCAGGTATATTAAAACCTTTATCCATTCCAAGCCAATGTTGGGAGGAGGTTTCAATGGATTTTATCACAGGCTTACCCAAGTCCGAAGGAAAGAGTGTCATCATGGTGGTAGTTGAAAAACTTACCAAGTATGCACACTTTTGTCCATTATCGCATCCATTCAAATCCAGTACAGTTTCTATTGCATTTATGGAAACAATTCAAAAGCTACATGGAAACCCAAAGATTATTGTAAGTGATTGAGATCCCATTTTCGCTGGAAATTTTTGGACATAATTATTTTCTTGTCTTAGTACTCAGTTAGCTCATAGCTCATCTTATCATCCTCAATATGATGGGCAAAATGAGATAGTAAATAAATGTTTGGAAGGATATCTTCATTGCTTTGTATCTGATAAAAAAACACAATGGGTCAAATGGTTGCCTCTAGCTAAATGGTGGTATAATAGTTCCTTCCATATTGAAGCAAAAATGACCCCATTGATGGCACATGATGGATATCATCCACCATCCATCACATCATATTTAAGAGAAAATTCTAATGTTCAAGCAGTGGAAGATCACATCGAGCATCAACAACAAGTTCTCAAACTCTTAAAGGATAACCTCACTTTGGCACAAAATAGAATGAAACAATAGGCAGATCGACATTGCAGTGAAAGAAGTTTTGATGTAGGTGATTGGGTATTCCTATGGTTGCAACCATATAAACAAATGTCCCTCAAGCAAGATAAGAAGGTTAATAAATTATCACCAAAGTATTATGGTCCGTACAAGGTGTTGCAAAATATTGGTACTATGGCATACAAATTGGAGATTCCTGCAGCTTCCCGAGTGCACCTAGTTTTCCATGTTTCATGCTTAAAGGAGGTTATAGGTGAAAAACTCCTAGTTCAAATAATATTGGCAGAACTTGACGAGGAATGAAAAATCATATTGGAACTTGAAGCAGTCACAGAAACAAGAACTTGACAGCTACGAAATCGATCAATTTCAGAGTATCTCATAAAGTGGAAGAACTTACCAACTGAAGATTCCACATCGGAGGGTGATAATTTTATATAGAAGCATCCAAAACTACTCAAGCATCGAGCACAACACTTTTTTGAAGGAGAGGGGCATGTTAGTCCATATAATACTAGTGATTCTCCCATTACTATTATCATTGTAGCCTTTTTTGTTATTGTTGTACCCCTATTTTCCTCATATTGTTATTATTGTGTCCCATAGAAGCCCCCTATTGTTATTGTTGTGCCCTTATATTATTATTGTTATGTCGGCTTTGATTATATTGTGACCCCTCAGACTCCTATATATAGAAATGAGGTTTTGTCATTTTAATCATCCAAGAATTGTTCATTTGTGTAATGTAAAGGAGGTTTCCCCCCTAAAGAGGTTGATTTTGAAGGCGTTGATCTCTCTTTTCTTCTATTTTGTGAGCTGGTTGTAGAAAATTTAATTTTTTGTTTTGGTTCATTTCTCATTTTCTTTCATTGTTGCTCCATGCTATTCTATTTTATCTTTTTCCTTTCATACTTAACATGGCTTATGTACAAAATTATCAATAAAGAAATAACATAATCCTTCTTTGATATGATTATTTGAAGCTATTTTATTTGTAAATTTTTTATGCTAATATCTTTAACCTATAATCAACAAAATCACTAATAAAGAAGCAAGAGACCTCCTATTTGTTTGTAGAGAAAAAATTGCAATGATAGTTAGTCCTACCTTTATCTTTTCTCACACTAAAACACCACATGTTAACCTTCATCCCACTTCTCACATCCCCTACTTCCCTACCCCAGATGACAACTTGCTGCCATCTCTCTAGCAGTTCAAAATTACACGTTATAACCAAAAATTCTAAGTCATGGTATGTCTCCCACATACCTCCATATGAAGTAACCAAATGTTGACACACCTAACTAAATAGTGCAGCCACCATTGTGTGTCTCATTAACTCTCTCTTAAAAGATCAAATTATTAATCTAAATAAATAGATAAAGGATTGAATTAAAGGGTAGGTGGGGCCCTTTCTGCATGGGTGTTATAAGGTGATTATTGCACCTTCAATTATGCTCTCCTTGAGAATGTATACATTGGATGGTCTTGCATACAAAGGACCACAAGCTTCAAGTGAATCATGTTGCTTTTATATCCTATGACCATGATTTTGTGCTATAAAATATATGATTTACTAATCAGAAGGACTCAAAAGAATTTTTGTTAGGGTACATGATTGAATTTCACCATATATATACACATGGAAAGGTAATGTTGGACTAGAATTTTAAAACATTGGTAAAGTAGAAAAGGGAGGCTTGGTATTAACATGTCCAAACCTAAGTTTATCATTCCATTGAATATTATCCAAACTCTCACTACTACAAAAAAACATTATATTATGAATTGAGATTTGCATATTTCTTGAGAGTTATAACATGAGATTGGTGTTATGTTTCACAAGAGCAATGAATAAGTGGTAGCAAAAATTTCATGCCTTGCATGTAGTTTAATGAATGGGTTATGTATGACCAACATTGGCTTTAGTTATTGTATGATAGATGAGATAAGATTTCAGTGTGCATTGATGAAATTGATTATGATGTGTCACCTAATAGATTCATTATATATTGCAAACGTTTCATTTAAATTATCGTATTTGATGAGCCTCATCATTAGGTAACTATATGGAACTTAACTCACCTCCTAGCTTAGTAAAATCAACTCTTCTCACATTTTATTACATGTTTTGATTATATTTTGTTTAAAGAGATGAGTCAAAGTGAGATATTATGTCTAGTGGACTAATGTGCATTGAATGTAGGTTTCTGAGAGAAAATCAGGGATTTTGGCAAGATTAGAGGCTGAAACTTGAATGGGACAAGGAAGAGAGATTGTAGGAGGTAAATCCACCTCATTTACTCCTCCCTCATTCGAATATTCCTCCATCAATCACACTAGCTTGGAGTACAAGAAGCCAAGTCATGAAGATCAAAAGGCAACCGAGCAAGTGATAGTCAAAGAGTTAGTTTATCTCGAGTTTGGGAGCCAAGCCTCCCTATATTTAAGGAAGTCATTGGAGACTTCAGTTATATAAATAAAGAGGCCTAGAGCCTCATTAGGATTTGAACTTTTGCTGTAAAAATACTGGTTAGTTTTTAGCTTGAGACTTGTGGAATACATTGCTATGTAATTTTCTATTTTGATAATGAGAATGAGCTTTTTCTCGATCCAGTACTGAGTTAACTCAAAGGGATGAAGTTCTTGGGTTAGGGCCCAACCCTAGCGGCAAAGGCTCCTCTTCTTGTATATATATGCTTGTATTGATTTCATAGATTCATGGTTAAATTGTCCTTAGAAGTATTTCATTGCAAGTAGTATAGATTTGATTAGTTTGCTTCCATTTGTGCTTTAATTAAGAAATGGTTTAGAAGAGATAAAAGACCATCAAAAAGCTTTCAATAGGTGTTTTTTCCTCACTTCTTCCTGCAGGGATCATGATTTGAGGAAATGAATCCTATGCAGCCCCAAAAAGACAAAATTCTACTTTATCATAGAATTTAGAGTTTTTTGTACTTAAGCCAGCATTTGATGAATTTACAAGAGTAGGACCTAGTCATCATTTCTTCCATATTTAGCCTTACAGTATATCTCATCAATGATTCCATATTATTCTACAAGTTTTCCTCATGCATGAAGTAGACAACTAGCTCATTAAAACATGTTTTCCTAGCTTATTGAAATTCTCCTTGTTTACATGATTTTTGGAAAAATATCAATGTTTGATGTAGTGTAGGTGTTTCAGAAGTAAAGAGAGATCTCATAGCCAAAAACCTATTTCAAACTTCAGCCATCCATGATCATTCCTTGCTTTCACTAAGACCCTCACCAAATTCATCATTTTACGAGGAAAATTCTCCATGCATGTTGAGCAAATCCAACCATCTCCCAACCTTGGGTTTGAGTTCTGAGTGATCCTAGGAATTTTCTCACCTCATTCCATCCACCAACCACCTTCCCTAAGTCTTCCATCGCCTTCAACACCCATCTTTTTGCTCTTGGTTGTATCTTGTAGAAATACAGGGAATCCTGTAGGTTTTCCTGTAGTGGCATGTTTTGAGGCTGAATTGAGGGACTCTAGGAAGCCAGACAAGGTCACCAAAGGGTCTGCCAAACCTTCCAACCATCCACTAACATTCCTAAGCCACCTACCACATCACCAAAAGGGATTAGCTTTGACACTCTTCCATAAAAAGATAAAAAGAAAAACAAATTTATTCTAGTAATTTACATGCACAGTAGTAATGTTTGATATTTTGAAATTACATGCTTAGGATAGTATAATTTCATCCATTTTAACTTAGAATTCTTGTTGAAGCATAGTTTCTTAGAAGTTAGTTAGGAAATGGTGTGTTTTAGCATTGGATTTCAGTCTTTTTCCTTACTGTAGTAGACAAGCTTTCTCTTAGAGTAGATTTCTCTTTCCCTCATCCATAATCAAGATTCTCCTGAATCCATAAAAGTTTGGCTTGAAAAGCCATAGTGGTCTCTCACCAACTGAACAATGACAAAAGGGAAGAACCATAACTTTTACTTATGTATAAAGCACTGTCAATCTCCAAGTTTGTATAAACCCCACGTTGATAAAGTAAAGCTGGTAGCCCCAGGAGTTACAACATTCTTACTGCAATACTGGTGCTCATCACTTTTTGGCGCTATTGTCAGGGAGGTGTCTGAGTAATATGTGATTACTGCTTTCTTTCTTCCATTTCTTGTTTCTGATATTCTGTTATTAGTTTCATTTCTGCAAGAGTAATTTAGTTTCTTTCTTTTCCATTCTGCAAGTAGGATTCCATTCAAATAGTTAGTTTTCAGTCAGTTAGTTAATTTTCATTCAGTCTTCAATTTCAATTTTGCAATCACTTTAAAAGTTTGAAAAAAAACCTCAAAACAAAACAAACATTTTTTTTTCATGCCTCGTAGGAATAGGGATAACTTAGGGAATTTTTTGCCAAATACCCCCACTGTTTCAAACAGCCAACCTTCCCTCTTCTTCGGTGGCTATGAATTAGAGGAACCCTTAAATGAGAAACCTAAAATATTTGAAAAACCTACAAGGGAAGAAGAAGAACCCATTCTTACTGATCCAATGGTTGAAAATAGAAATGACTGAGGAAATAGAGAAAGAGTTGAGGGTGCCTTCCCCATCAGGGAAACCAATGGGGATACTAAGATGAAGAATGTAAGCCCCTCTACCCTTCCTCATTTCCAATGTTTGACCATAGAAGATCCAGACACTTTCTTATTTGAATTTGATGTCATATGTCGAACCTATGACTACACCAATGATGAGCAAAAGTTGAAACTATTCCCATCCACTCTCAAGGATGCAACTTTACTGGTTCATGGGTTTACCTGGGGATTGCATCATCACTTGGGCTTAGATTTAGGAAGCCTTCAAAAATAAGTACCGAGACTACTGTAGGTATAAGACACTAAAGAGGAAATTTTTAGGATGACCTTAGGGCATGATGAATCCCTAGAGGATTATGAATAAAGATTCCAACGTAGCTACAAAAGGGCCAGGTGCACACTTGACCCCGAGTCAATAAAGCTAGTCCTGGTTAGGGGAGTAAGGGAAGATTTTCTGGATACCCTAAAATTGTTAGCAGGAGGGGATATACCAGTTACCCTATGAGGATGCCAAGACTATCTTGAGAAGCCATGCTAGGGTAGCTAGGAAAAAGGGTCGGGGTAGTCAACCTATGGTCAGTCCATCCTCTTCCAATGCATCCATCAAGGGTGAAATTGGAAACATGCTAGAGGATTTCAAGAGAGAGATCCTGTAAACCCTTACCCTACAGATGGACACTATGAAAATTAAGATAAAATAGGAGAAGTAGAGAGAGCCTTAGCCATTTTCTGCCCTAGATGCACCAGGAGGCACCCTATGAATGAATTCCCATTAAATTCGATTGAAATCTGCTTAGTTTGTGAAGAAAACTACTCCACAAACAAGTGCCCTTCTCTACCTCGACTAAAAGTTGTATATCAAGCAATTGAAGGGGTAACTGAACAACTCTGCTACATAAACCAGAGGAGACCCCATGGGCCTAGGCCATACCGATAGGGCATGCAAGGGTCATCCCATGCATATTACAACCCCAACCAAACCACATCCATTCCCTCTTGGGGACACCCTGCTCATCCTTCCTAGTCTACACCTCCTCCTTGGTCCTTTGCACCTCAGTATCATTCCCAACCAACCAGCCAGTCATTTCAACCATATGCTCCACCATAGCCTTAGTGGAATGCATCACCCTAGGGGTGAAGCCCCCCATACAAAAATTCTACAACTTTATTGCCTTCACCACCTACTCAACCACATCTTTTACACTCTGCTCCACCTAAACAACCCTAGATGCCTACCTAGAAAAATCCAAACCTGAACAATAGACAGGCACAACCAGTATACATTGGAGAGACATCTTATCCATCCAATGATGTGGAAATTCAAGAAATCAACCTGATATCTGGGAGAGTACTCCCGGAAAACAAACCTCTACCTCCACCTAGGGAGGTTGAGGAAGAAAGAGAGGAAAGCATGCCTAAATTAAATCCACCAACCTTTCATGAGAGATTAACCCAAACACTCCATCCTATCGAGAAGAGACTGAACTTTTGGGAGAATTGAAAAATTTGTGTGTCAAAGTTCCACTTCTCCAAGCTATAAAGATGTTCCTATTTACAACAAGTTGATCAAGGAGAAGTACTTCAAGCATCCAAGGAGGTGAAGAAGAGATGCCCCTACCATTAATGTCATTGGACATCTATCTGAATTAATGTTGGGGCAGTAATCTGTCCAAAGTATTTGGACCTTGGAAGTCCTGTAGTAGATGTGCACATCAATGGCACCATTGTCCCACACACTTTTATTGATCTTGTGGCTACCATTAATGTGATGACCAACGATACCATGCTCAAGCTCAACCTCCAGGGTTCATTGGGAAAGACTACAACAATCCTGCAACTTGCAGAGTGCTCCACAGTGACCCTTGAGGGGATTGTGTAGGATGTGATGGTCTCCATTGACTCTTGGGAATAGCCTACAAATTTACTAGTTCTCCAACCTAAGGCAAAGCTTACTGGTTAACCTCTCATCCTTGGGAGGCCTTGGGTAGCCACTGTCGATGCCTACATTAGCTGCAAGGCTAGAAATATGACTATCAAGAATGGGCATATGTCCAAGCAGTTAGTCCTATATCCTCTTGCTCAGCCATCTCTAGAACATGACTTACCTTTATGGCTGGAAGAGGAGGAAGAAGATGAAGTTTATTCTACCCAACTCTATACCTTATAAACAACCATGGGAGGGGGACAACCGGATGAAGATGATTTGATTGAACACATACTCCAAAGTCCAACTCCTAGTACATTGTCCTTAGAAGTAGTAAAGGAAACCCAGAACAACCATCAGATTGATCTATTCTTAGCCGATTCCAACCCTATCCATGTCAAAACCATAGAATTCAGCCTTGATAGAACTTTGAAAATCAACCCATCTCTTTATGTTCACCAAGAAGAAAATTTGTGCGACATGCTAAAGGAACACCTGAATGCCTTTTCTTGGAGTTACAAAGAAATGAAGGGAGTGCACCCCTCTGTAGGTTTTAACCCTATAGAGAAATTACTTGCATATGAATTCTAGAACTGAGAAAAGAAACAATGTGATAACATAACACATAAAACAATATATATATATATATATAATATACACACAAAATATTTCCCCTGGATCCCAAATCGACTACAGCTTATTTTTCATTATGTTCCTTCAATGTTACAATACATATTTATACATGTCGAAGCATCCAATGCCATGGACCGAAAACCATCAAGTCCAAAATCATGGACTGAAAACCATCACGTCCAAAACCATGTGTGAAAAAACATGCACAAAACCATAGGTAGGTCCGCCCAACCTAATATAGGGTCCAAAAAATAAAATTTCCTGGGGCGCTACCTTGAACCCCATAGAGGGGGGTTACCTGCACCCCTCAAACCCCTTGTGACCCCCCCACTACGCAATCAGTGAAACAAAGAGGGGGCTCCGCCCCCCCTCTAACCCCTCGGTTAACTACATGGGCTAGTCATGGAAAGAATATAACACAACCCAACATTCTCCCACTTGTTTTCTTTCCATAGTGGCCACAAGAGAGCTTAGTCATTTATCCAGCCCTGTAATGCCCATTGTTTCTCTACACCAAGAGAACTTCTTATATCTCGTAGATTTTGTTAATGTATCTGCAGTATTCTTCAGAGTGTCCATCTTTACCAACAACACCTTTTTGTCTTCTATCATATTCCTCACAAAGTGATACTGAACATCAATGTGCTTTGTCTTTGAATGATATGCAAGGTTCTTTTCCAAGAAAATTTCACTTTGGCTGTCACGATCTATCCTTATAGCTCCCTGTACTAATCCGATACTTGAACACAATCTCTGCAACCGAACTTCTTCCTTGCTCGCATGAGTGGCTACCATGTATTCTGCCTCTGTAGTTGATAGTTCCACTACAGATTGTTTCTTACTCATCCAACTGTCTGCACCTCAAAATAGGTTAAACACATACCCACTTGTAGATCTTCTCTGATCTAGATCTCCAACCCAGTCTGCATCAACAAAGCCATGAATATCCAACACTCTGTCCAATCCTGGTCTTCCTTGGTAACACAAACCATAATCACTAGTGCCACGCAAATACTTGAAAACTCACTCCACTGCTGTCAAGTGCTCCTTCCCTGGTCTTGACATAAACCTGCTCAATACTCCCACTGCATGTGCAATGTCTGGTCTAGTACAAACCATTACATACATCAAGCTACCGGCTGCACTTGCATATGGAACATGGGACATGTCCTCTTCCTCTTCTTGTGTCTTGGGACAGTGTTCAACAGATAGCTTCACACCTATAGGAAATAGGAACCTTCACTAGTTTACTATCCTGCATATTAAACCTCTGCAGGATTGTCTTGACATGCTTCCTCTGGTTTAACCAGATCTTCCTCTTTTCCTAGTCTCTTTTAATTTCCATGCCCAAAATGTAGTTTGCAGTACCAATATTTTTCATGTCGAATTTGGAGGACAATTGGGTCTTCAAATCCTAGATAATTTCTTTGTCATTTCCAACCAACAACATATCATCCACATACAAGACTAGATAAATAAGACGGTCACCAATTAATTTAAAATACACACAGGATTTGCTTTGCTTCTAGTGAAGCCAAGTCCCCATATAAATGTATCAAATTTCTGATACCACATCCTTGGTGACTGTTTTAACCCATACAGAGACTTCTTTAACTTGCATACCATTTCTTTCTTACCCTTCACCACAAAACCTTTAGATTGCTTCATGTAGATCTCCTCTTCCAGATCCTCATGAAGAAATGGTGCCTTCACATCCATCTATTCTAACTCAAAATCAAAAGCAACAACAATAGGTAAAAGTAATCTAATAGAAGCTACCTCGACAACATGAGAAAAAATATCACCAAAATCAATTCCTGGCACCTGGGAATAACCTTTTTCTACCAACCGAGATTTGTATTTCTTCGCCTTTCCTTTTACATTTGTCTTCTTCTTGAACACCCATTTTTTGCCAATGGGTTTCCTTCCAGCTGACAACTCCTCCAGATCCCAAGACTCATTTTTGTGCAAAGATGCCATTTCATTAACCATGGCCTCTTTCCAAAGTTTGCCATCCTATGAATCTACTACTTCCTTCACAGTTCTGGGATCATCGTTAGTAATAGATAAAGAAAAAATTGAATAGAAAGCAGATGGACTATACCTTTCTGGCTACCTTCTTTCTTGAACTAATCTTCTCATGCCCGTAGTTTGTGGCTCTTCATCTTCTGATTCCTCCTTTGTTGTAGAGTCTGATTCTTCCGCCTTAAGCTCAAACTCTATCTTCTCAGGTTCCTTTGGTTGGACTTCATGTTTAATAACATCTTTTACCTCTCTGAACACCACATCTTGGTTGTACACAAACTTCCTTGTTATTGGGTTCCAAAGCTTATAACCATTTAAACCATCCTTATACCCAATAAAGATGCATTTTTTAGATTTACTATCCAACTTGGTTCGTTTCTCCTTTGGAACATGTACATATGTATCACATCCAAATACCCTTAGATGTGAAAGAGAGGGTTTCTTACCAGTCCATACCTCTTGTGGAGTCTTATCCTCCAACGTTGATGAAGGTGATTTTTTGACCAGGTAACATGTTGTCTCCACCTCCTCTGTCTAGAATTCCTGTCCTAACCTGGCACCACTGAGCATGCTTGTTGCCCTTTCCATCAATGTCTTGTTCATTCTTTCTGTAACTCCTTTTTGCTCAGGTGTGTATGGAGTAGTCTTCTGCCATGCTATACCACACTTCTTACAAAATTCTTCAAATTCCTTACAGCAAAACTCTCCACCATTATCTGTCCTCAACACCTTTATCTTCTGCTATGTCTGGTTTTCCACCAGAGCCTTAAATTCTTTAAACCTATCAAAGACGTCAGATTTCTTCTTAAGGAAATATATCCATGTATTCCTTGAGAATTCATCTATAAATGATACATAATACACAGACTTACCCAGTGATGGAACCTTCACAGGTCCAAACACATCACTGTGCACAAGTTCTAATATACATTTCACCCTCTTACCACCAGAGGGGAAACTCACCCGATTC